>JAEIGP010000428.1:0-192422 GCA_018904095.1 Zaprionus ghesquierei | reverse complement strand
AGCGCGTGAGCGAGGCATGTCTATTATGCGTAACGATCGAAAACTGAATGTACCATCTCCTTTACACAAAAATCGTATAAGCGCTTAGTTCTCAACTCTACACGCAATACCAATGCAATTTGGAGAGGTTTTCTACGCTACATACACTAATACCAATGCACACTTTGCATTTTTCTGTATGCTTCTCTTTTTCGTACAGACATCTACTTCCCCTCGCTCCGCGACCAGACTACGTTCGGCAGAAACTATAACGGTTGTCTGCCGCGCAGCAAAAGAATAGAAAAGGCGTCTGCATGGCGCGTGCCAAACAGAAACAACGCAATTGCTTTTTATCGTTAAATTTAAATGATCTGCGACATATACTTTATGGGGTCGGAGGTGTCTCCTTCTGCCTGTTACATACATTTTCGGCTTGAACAAAGTTATAATACCCTTCTACTTTATGAGTAGCGGGTATAAAAAAGAAAAAGCTTAAGCGGCATGAACTGGGAATCGAACCACGGACCTGTCGGTTCAGGAGTTCATCGCTTTTCCTCTAAGCTACTGACGCTGTTATCCAACAACTACAAAAATTGCATTGTAAGGCATTCTTATTATTTCCTGCACAAATAAAGAATTTTAAAAAAATAAAATTCGCAATATGGCATCAAAATTGCGCTTGTAATCAATGTTTTTTTTATTTACAGGGGGGAAGAGGGCGTGGCCAAAATCCAAAATAAACTTGATCAGCGTGCAATAATAACACATGTTGTCACCAAATTTGGTAGTTATAGCTCTTATAATAGCTGAGATCTCGATTTTCACACGGACAGACAGACGGACAGACAGACAGACGGACAGACGGACAGACGAACATGGCTATGTCGACTCGGCTGTTGATCCTGAGCCAGAACATATATACTTTATGGGGTCGGAGGTGTCTCCTTCTGCCTGTTTAATACATTTTCGGTTTGAACAAAGTAATAACACCCTTCTACTCTATGAGTAGCGGGTATAAAAAAAGAAAAAGCTTAAGCGGCATGAACTGGGAATCGAACCACGGGCCTGTCGGTTCAGGAGTTCATCGCTTTTCCACTAAGCTACGGACGCTGTTATCCAACAACTGCAAAAATTTGCATTGTAAGGCATTCTTATTATTTCCTGTACAAATAAAAATACAAATAAAGAATTTGCGCTGCCGGCAGCGCTGCTTACAGCTATGGAAAACGTTAAGCTGAATAACTTCTGTGTTTATTATCCGATTGTTACCAAATCATCAGAGATCATCTGGCTAGCTATAGTTATCATATAAACCGAAAATGAACAATATGGCATCAAAATTGCTCTTGTAATTAATTTTTTTTGATTTACAGGGGCGGAAGGGGGCGTGGCCAAAATCCAAAATAAACTTGATCAGCGTGCAATAATAACACATTTTGTCACCAAATTTGGTAGTTTTAGCTCTTATAATAGCTGAAAGTTAGATTTTCACACGGACAGACAGACGGACAGAGGGGGGCATGGCTTTATTGACTCGGCTGTTGATACTGAGCCAGAATATATATACTTTATGGGGTCGGAGGTGTCTCCTTCTGCCTGTTACATACATTTTCGGCATGAACAAAGTTATAATACCCTTCTACTCTATGAGTAGCGGGTATAAAAAAGAAAAAGCTTAAGCGGCATGAACTGGGAATCGAACCACGGGCCTGTCGGTTCAGGAGTTCATCGCTTTTCCACTAAGCTACTGACGCTGTTATCCAACAACTGCAAAAATTTGCATTGTAAGGCATTCTTATTATTTCCTGTACAAATAAAGAATTTCTTATTATTTCCTGTACAAATAAAGAATTTGCGCTGCCGGCAGCGCTGCTTACAGCTATGGAAAACGTTAAGCTGAATAACTTCTGTGTTTATTATCCGATTGTTACCAAATCATCAGAGATCATCTGGCTAGCTATAGTTATCATATAAACCGAAAATGAACAATATGGCATCAAAATTGCTCTTGTAATTAATGTTTTTTCGATTTACAGGGGCGGAAGGGGGCGTGGCCAAAATCCAAAATAAACTTGATCAGCGTGCAATAATAACACATACTGTCAACAAATTTGGTAGTTCTAGCTGTTATAATAGCTGAGATCTAGATTTTCACGGACAGACAGACAGACGGACAGACGGACATGGCTTTGTCGACTCGGCTGTTGATCCTGTGCCAGAATATATATACTTTATGGGGTCGGAGGTGTCTCCTTCTGCCTGTTACATACATTTTCGGTTTGAACAAAGTTATTTTTAAAAAAAACCCTTCTCCACTTGTTAATTAACTTCATTGTGAGCGATTAAAGAAATTTTAAATAAAATGCATGACCACCAATTAATGCATATTCAAAAATTAAAGTAAAAGTTCTGAAAAAAAGAATAACAAGTAAGAAAGCTACATTCGAGTGTGCTCGACTGTAATATACCCGCTACCCAGCTGCTCGTACATCATTTATTTGCGGAACAAAAAAAAACGGCTACAATCACATTTTGACCGTAAAAGGCTATGGACTTATAATATTTATGCAAAGTCAAAATATAAAATAAAAAAAAGCATTTTTGCACACATTTAATTTTTGATGCGGGCGGGACTCGAACCCGTAAATGCATAATAGTACTGTTCCTTTTGCAGTCCACAACTTAACCCATTTCACCACCGTACACGCACACACGATTCGGCACAATGCTGCAAGCAGCGCTCCACGGCTTCTTACAGCTATGGAAAACGTTAAGCTGAATAACTTCTGTGTTTATTATCCGATTGTTACCAAATCATCAGAGATCATCTGGCTAGCTATAGTTATCATATAAACCGAAAATGAACAATATGGCATCAAAATTGCTCTTGTAATTAATTTTTTTCGATTTACAGGGGCGGAAGGGGGCGTGGCCAAAATCCAAAATAAACTTGATCAGCGTGCAAAAATAACACATTTTGTCACCAAATTTGGTAGTTCTAGCTCTTATAATAGCTGAGATCTAGATTTTCACACGGACAGACAGACGGACAGACAGACGGACAGACAGACGGACAGACGGACATGGCTATATCGACTCGGCTGTTGATCCTGAGCCAGAATATATATACTTTATGGGGTCGGAGGTGTCTCCTTCTGCCTGTTACATACATTTTCGGCATGAACAAAGTTATAATACCCTTCGACTCTACGAGTAGCGGATATAAAAAAAGAAAAAGCTTAAGCGGCATGAACTGGGAATCGAACCACGGGCCTGTCGGTTCAGGAGTTCATCGCTTTTCCACTAAGCTACTGACGCTGTTATCCAACAACTGCAAAAATTTGTATTGTAAGGCATTCTAATTATTTCCTGTACAAATAAAGAATTTCTTATTATTTCCTGTACAAATAAAGAATTTGCGCTGCCGGCAGCGCTGCTTACAGCTATGGAAAACGTTAAGCTGAATAACTTCTGTGTTTATTATCCGATTGCTACCAAATCATCAGAGATCATCTGGCTAGCTATAGTTATTTATATAAACCGAAAATGCGCAATATGGCATCAAAATAGCACTTGTTATCAATGTTTTTTCGATTTTCGGGGGCGGAAGGGGGCGTGGCCAAAATCCAAAATAAACCTGATCAGCGTGCAATAATAACACATATTGTCACCAAATTTGGTAGTTCTAGCTTTTATAATAGCTGAGATCTCGATTTTCACACGGACAGACAGACGGACAGACAGACAGTCGGACAGACGGACATGGCTTTGTCGACTTGGCTGTTGATCCTGTGCCAGAATATATATACTTTATGGGGTCGGAGGTGTCTCCTTCTGCCTGTTACATATATTTTCGGTTTGAACAAAGTTATAATACCCTTCTACTCTATGAGTAGCGGGTATAAAAAGAACAAGCTTAAGCGGCATGAACTGGCAATCGAACTACGGACCTGTCGGTTCAGGAGTTCATCGCTTTTCCTCTAAGCTACTGACGCTGTTATCCAACAACTACAAAAATTGCATTGTAAGGCATTCTTATTATTTCCTGTACAAATAAAGAATTTGCGCAATATGGCATCAAAATTGCGCTTGTAATCAATTTTTTTTATTACAGGGGCGGAAGGGGCGTCAAAATCCAAAATAAACTTGATCAGCGTGCAATAATAACACATGTTGTCACCAAATTTGGTAGCTAGCCTTATAATAGCTGAGACTAGATTTTCACACGGAAAACGTTAGCAGCGCTGAATAACTTCTGTGTTTATTATCCGATTGTTACCAAATTTTCAAAGATCATCTGGCTAGCTATAGTTATCATATAAACCGAAAATGAACAATATGGCATCAAAATTGCGCTTGTAATCAATTTTTTTTTATTTACAGGGGCGGAAGGGGGCGTGGCCAAAATCCAAAATGAACTTGATCAGCGTGCAATAATAACACATTTTGTCACCAAATTTGGTAGTTCTAGCTCTTATAATAGCTGATATCTAGATTTTCACACGGAGAGACGGACGGACAGACGGACAGACGGACATGGCTATGTCGACTCGGCTGTTAATCCTGAGCCAGAATATATATACTTTATGGGGTCGGAGGTGTCTCCTTCTACCTGTTACATACATTTTGGGTTTGAACAAAGTTATAATACCCTTCTACTCTATGAGTAGCGGGTATAATAAAAATAAAATAAGTAAGAAAGCTACAGTCGAGTGTGCTTGACTGTAATATACCCGCTACCCAGCTGCTTGTACATAATTTATTGCAAAACAAAAAAACGGCTACAATCATATTTTGACCGTAAAAGGCTATGGACTTACAATATTTATGCAAAGTCAAAATATAAAATAAAAAAAAAAACATTTTTGCACACATTTAATTTTTGATGCGGGAGGGACTCGAAGCCGTAAATGCATAATAGTACTGTTCGTTTTGCAGTCAACAACCTAACCCATTTCACTACCGTACACGCACACACGGCACACCACCGTACACTCTGCCGGCAGCGCTGCTTACAGCTATGGAAAACGTTAAGCTGAATAACTTCTGTGTTTATTATCCGATTGCTACCAAATCATCAGAGATCATCTGGCTAGCTATAGTTATTTATATAAACCGAAAATGCGCAATATGGCATCAAAATAGCTCTTGTAATTAATTTTTTTCGATTTACAGGGGCGGAAGGGGGCGTGGCCAAAATCCAAAATAAACTTGATCAGCGTGCAATAATAACACATGTTGTCACCAAATTTGGTAGTTCTAGCTCTTATAATAGCTGAGATCTAGATTTTCACACGGACAGACAGACGGACAGACAGACGGACAGACAGACAGACGGACAGACGGACATAGCAATGTCGACTCGGCTGTTGATCCTGAGCCAGAATATATATACTTTATGGGGTCGGAGGTGTCTCCTTCTGCCTGTTTAATACATTTTCGGTTTGAACAAAGTTATAATACCCTTCTACTCTATGAGTAGCGGGTATAATAAAAATAAAATAAGTAAGAAAGCTACAGTCGAGTGTGCTTGACTGTAATATACCCGCTACCCAGCTGCTTGTCCATAATTTATTGCGGAACAAAAAAACGGCTACAATCATATTTTGACCGTAAAAGGCTATGGACTTACAATATTTATGCAAAGTCAAAATATAAAATAAAAAAAAAAACATTTTTGCACACATTTAATTTTTGATGCGGGAGGGACTCGAAGCCGTAAATGCATAATAGTACTGTTCGTTTTGCAGTCAACAACTTAACCCATTTCACTACCGTACACGCACACACGGCACACCACCGTACACTCTGCCGGCAGCGCTGCTTACAGCTATGGAAAACGTTAAGCTGAATAACTTCTGTGTTTATTATCCGATTGTTACCAAATTTTCAGAGATCATCTGGCTAGCTATAGTTATCATGTAAACCGAAAATGAATAATATGGCATCAAAATTGCGCTTGTAATCTTTTTCGATTAACGGGGCGACATATTGTCACCAAATTTGATAGTCCTAGCTCTTATAATAGCTGAGATTTAGATTTTCACACTGACAGACGGACAGACGGACATGGCTATATCGACTCGGTTGTTGATCCTGAGCCAGAATATATATATGTCGAAGGGTCATCAGGATGCCTTTCTTCCTCTTCACTAATCTCGTTGTCTGCGCAACGTAGCGCGTGAGCGAGGCATGTCTATTATGCGTAACGATCGAAAACTGAATGTACCATCTCCTTTACACAAAAATCATATAAGCGCTTAGTTCTCAACTCTACACGCAATACCAACGCAATTTGGAGAGTTATTCTACGCTACATACACTAATACCAATGCACACTTTGCATTTTTCTGTATGCTTCTCTTTTTCGTACAGACATCTACTTCCCCTCGCTCCGCGACCAGACTACGTTCGGCAGAAATTCTACCGGTTGTCTGCCGCGCAGCAAAAGAATAGAAAAGGCGTCTGCATGGCGCGTGCCAAACAGAAACAACGCAATTGCTTTTTATCGTTAAATTTAAATGATCTGCGACACGGCCTTCCTGACCTATCACACGTCCTCGTGTGCTAACAATCCCTTAATATTGATTGTCGTTATTAATTTATTATAACCCCTTTTTTTTGGACAAAAATTAAACAGAATCTTTCAAAGGCTTATTCTCTTTTTTTCTTTCTCAAAATATAAAGTTATTCTTCATTCTTTATTACTTTAAAGCAAACTAATACAAACATTTAAAACGCACAGTTTTTCAAACCGGCCAGTCCATCTTTTGTTATCCTAGCTCACAGCTTACAACTCGACAATCCGGCCAACATACGTGGCACCCAGATGACGCAGTCTATAAGCCGGCCAACTAACTCACACCACCAACCGTTACCAAATTTAAACTTAACTGCTACAAAATGGCGAACCACATAACTCGGGGACCCATGAGGTAGAGTAAGTCGCGTTTGGAATAGGTCCGGAGGTTTACAAATTCTTATTCATTCTCAATATCACAGCCCTCACTGGCTTGATCACTGGCGTCTTCTGCGCTTTCATCTTCAAACACTGTGGTAATCCTCTTCTCAGGCATACATCGCAAAAATTCATGACAATATTTATAAGTTCGGTTATTATTTAATGCTTTGAGTTTATATCGATCTCCTGGTAATACTTCGGCCACCACAAATGGACCTTTAAACTTAGGATCTAGTTTGGTCTGATGACACTCTTCATTTTTAAGCAAAACATGGTCTCCTACCTTGTGTCTTACAATGGAAGCCTTATTTTTATCGAATCTAGCTTTATCAATTTTGACATTCTTTTCCATATTACGTTTTGCCATTTCTCTAACTGAGCCAACATCGACAATATTTTATTCATTTACAACAGGTGTAAGACCAAATGGCCTTGCTTCTTTGCCAATAAGTATCTCTAATGGACTGACTTTAGTAACTCTATTGGGTGTGCTATTAAGAGCCAGCTGAATCTCATCTAAAGAATCCTGCCAAGATCCTGGCCCAGTTTCTACTGCGGTCAGCATGGACTTTAGAGTACTCATGACTCGCTCCACTTGGCCATTAGCACGACTAGCACCTGTGGCAATTAAATGTAAATCCATTTTCTGTGCTGAGCAGAAATCACGGAATGCAGAACTAGCAAAACTACGACCTTGATCAGCGATAAGTCGGGAGGGGACACCGAATAACGATATAACAGACCTCACTGCCTTAATGCAACTATCAGTGTCTAACTTCATAGTATGAGAGAGATAGACAAATTTGGTAAATGCGTCTATCAACACAACTATATACTCCTTCTGTTCGCTTTTCCCGCTAAGTTTACCTGTAATATCCACATGAACCGTATGCCACGGGATGTCGATTTTAGGAATAGGATGGAGTTCGGATTGTATTTTGCCAGACGGAGGTTTTGACAATCTACAAGTGATACAGTTGTCCACAAATTGGCGAACATATTTAGACATTTTATCGAACCAATAGAACTCGTACATTTTCTCAAGAGTTTTCTCCCACCCGAGATGCATAATTGACTCGTGTACGTTGTTGACAGCGGACCACCTAAACTGCTTTGGGATTATGGGTAGACATCGAGTCTTTCCAAATTTTTTTGAACTTTTCGGTATAGAGTTTTAGACCGTATTTCGTAAGTTTTGGCCAAATCCTCGGACAATTCATCATTACGCAATTTAGAGATAATAGAAGAAGTTTCTTCGTCTCTTTGCTGTTCACCCAACAACCAGTTGTCGGATATTTCTGTCAGATTGATATGTCTTTCGACTACGCCTATGGAATTCTTGACAATTTTTGGAACCGGATTCCGAGACAGAAAGTCAACATGAGCCATACGCTCACCACCACCTATGAACTCTAGGGGTCAGTTCTACCTTTGTACGAGAGGCTTTAAGCGAATTGCAGTCAGTAAACACAACAAAATGACGGTTATGCAAATAATGGCGAAAGTGTTTTATAGAATTGTAGACAGCAAGTGTCTCCAGTTCATATGAATGGTAACGTGATTCCGCTGAAGATGTCATCTTGCTAAAATATTCGATAACTCGAGGCTTCTGTTCAATTCGGTGCAGCAAAATAGCGCCATAGCCAACAGAACTCGCGTCTGTGTGGAGCTCGATAGAAAATTGTGGGTCGAATATAATAAGGACGGGTTCATTAGTTAAAATCGATATTACTTTTTGCCGTATTTGCTTATGCTCCAATTCCCACAAAAATGACTTGCTCTTTGAAGTAAGGCCGTAAAGAGGTTTCATCAGCTGTGAAAACTTGGGTACAAATTGTCAAAAATATGAGACTAGCCCAATAAATTGTCTCAACTGAGTGACGGACTGTGGTGGGGGCAAACTCAAAAGGGCTCGAATTTTCCTGGGATTTGGTCGAATCTCACCTGCCTTTACCTCGAAACCCAAATATTCAACACAAGACTTAAGAAAGGAACATTTTGTAATATTAAAAGAAAACCCAGCATGCGTAAGTGTTTGCAATACCATTCGCAATCTTTCAAAAGCTTCTTCTTTTGTACGTGCAATTATCATTACGTCATCCATATAAACAATGGCATATGAATGGGTAAGATCACCTAAGGCACGATTAATAGCTCTTTGGAACACGGAAGGTGCATTTTTAAGTCCGAATGGCATAGTCAAATATTCGTACTGGCCTTCTGGGGTGACAAATGCCGTTAGCTCGACTGAATTCGGGTGAATTGGGATCTGGTGAAATCCGCTTGCCATGTCTATACAGCTGAAAAACCTTGCACCACACAGCCTAGCTATTTGATCAGAAATTAGCGGCAAAGGGTACTTGTCAGAAACGGTATTGGCGTTTAACTCTCTATAATCCACGCAGAGGCGGTCAGTACCATTTTTTTTCTGACAAGTAACATTGGGCTCGCAAAGGGGGAGGAACTGGGTCTAATAATGTTTGATTCCAACAGCTGTTGAATTAAATGCCGAACTTTTTCCTTTTCCTTTACACTCAACCTATATGGGCGCCTTTGAACCGTCTTATTTTGATCGATCAAGCGAATTTTTAATTGTCCCGTAGTCACACGGCTTTGTGGAATTCCATTTATGAATGACCCTGAATATTCTTGTATTATTGACAACAATTGGTCTCTATCAGGTCCATGCAGATCGGTGTCAACACTAGCCAAATCAGAATTCTTTTCGGAAACTTCAACAGGCAATATAGATTTTTCGTTAAACATAGTAAGAGATCTTGATGTTATTGTCACACCGACTTACTGACTCAAAATATCTCGACCAATCAGAGCGTCATACTTAATATAATTGTCTAACACTACATGAAACAATATTTCATATGAACGTTCACATATCAAAACATTGGCCAATATCTGCAAAGTGCTACAAATAGTATTGCTACCAAGACCCCTTAAAATAACTACGTTGCCCATTCTGGATCCAGATAGCCTCTGCGAAGTAGCCTCCTTGATGAGTGAACACTCGGCTCCAGAATCAAAACAAAATTGGAACGACTCACCAGATTGCGAAAACGTTCCTACAGGTTCAAAAACGGTACAGATGTTGACATCTTTTACAATGTTGTTTTTGGTAGACGACGAACGCTCTTGACGATCAGGACATACTGTAGAGATGTGTCCAGCTTTTCCGCAGTTGAAACAAGTCAAAGTAGACCGGTCTTTCCCTGTTGGTTGCTTGCCGGGTTGCTGAACGTGCACTGCCATTGTTTTTGATCGACAATCCGCCTTTTTGTGACCAGGCTTTCTGCAGTTGTAACACTTGAGGTAGGGCTTAGCTCGTTTTCCTGGCGGCTCTGATGTACCATCGTTTGAAAGGTGACTCGGTCTTGCGTCAAATGAATAACCTTCAGTTCTTGGTGCAGCTCGTTCCGAGTGTTGATGTCGGAAGTGAAAACTAAACTCCGCAAACGCCTGTCAATTCCAGCTGCATGGGTCAGTGTAATGGACACTGCGATTTGCTCCACACTCAGCGTCTTCCATTTGGCCATAAGCGAAGTAACCATTCGGCTTCCATATAACGAAAGGCACTCGCCTTCCGCAGGGCGTCCATTTAGCAGATTCATAACTGCTGCCGCTAATGTTTCTTGTCCCGCAAAATGTTGCAGGAACAATTCTCGGAACTGTGTCCATGACATACCAGGAAAGCAAGTCTGTGACAGCCAATGAGACGCGCTTCCTTCCAGTGATTTGCTGAGGGTCATCACAAGAGCGCTGCCTTCCAGTTCGTTTTTAGACAAGATGTAGTCCACCGTTGAACACCAGGATTGCGCGTCTGATCCCGCACGTTCAGGATTAAACCTGGGCAATACCACAGCAAACGATTCTTTTGGCTCTCTTTGTGAGTGTTGCACTTGTTTTAAAAGTTCAGAAAAATGTCGATTTTGCGACTCCAAAATTGACAGCAAACTATTTTCATTATTCAAAGTAGGTATAGGCGATCCCACTTCTGATGTCGAAGGGTCATCAGGATGCCTTTCTTCCTCTTCACTAATCTCGTTGTCTGCGCAACTTTTTCTAGCGCGTGAGCGAGGCATGTCTATTATGCGTAACGATCGAAAACTGAATGTACCATCTCCTTTACACAAAAATCGTATAAGCGCTTAGTTCTCAACTCTACACGCAATACCAACGCAATTTGGAGAGTTATTCTACGCTACATACACTAATACCAATGCACACTTTGCATTTTTCTGTATGCTTCTCTTTTTCGTACAGACATCTACTTCCCCTCGCTCCGCGACCAGACTACGTTCGGCAGAAACTATAACGGTTGTCTGCCGCGCAGCAAAAGAATAGAAAAGGCGTCTGCATGGCGCGTGCCAAACAGAAACAACGCAATTGCTTTTTATCGTTAAATTTAAATGATCTGCGACATATACTTTATGGGGTCGGAGGTGTCTCCTTCTGCCTGTTACATACATTTTCGGTTTGAACAAAGTTATAATACCCTTCTACTTTATGAGTAGCGGGTATAAAAAGAACAAGTTTAAGCGGCATGAACTGGGAATCGAACCACGGACCTGTCGGTTCAGGAGTTCATCGCTTTTCCTCTAAGCTTCTGACGCTGTTATCCAACAACTACAAAAATTGCATTGTAAGGCATTCTTATTATTTCCTGCACAAATAAAGAATTTACGCAATATGGCATCAAAATTGCGCTTGTAATCAATGTTTTTTTTATTTACAGGGGGGGGGGGAAGAGGGCGTGGCCAAAATCCAAAATAAACTTGATCAGCGTGCAATAATAACACATGTTGTCACCAAATTTGGTAGTTATAGCTCTTATAATAGCTGAGATCTCGATTTTCACACGGACAGACAGACGGACAGACAGACAGACGGACAGACGGACAGACGGACATGGCTATGTCGACTCGGCTGTTGATCCTGAGCCAGAACATATATACTTTATGGGGTCGGAGGTGTCTCCTTCTGCCTGTTTAATACATTTTCGGTTTGAACAAAGTAATAACACCCTTCTACTCTATGAGTAGCGGGTATAAAAAAAGAAAAAGCTTAAGCGGCATGAACTGGGAATCGAACCACGGGCCTGTCGGTTCAGGAGTTCATCGCTTTTCCACTAAGCTACGGACGCTGTTATCCAACAACTGCAAAAATTTGCATTGTAAGGCATTCTTATTATTTCCTGTACAAATAAAAAATTTCTTATTATTTCCTGTACAAATAAAGAATTTGCGCTGCCGGCAGCGCTGCTTACAGCTATGGAAAACGTTAAGCTGAATTACTTCTGTGTTTATTATACAATTGTTACCAAATTTTCAAAGATAATCTGGCTAGCTATAGTTGTCATATAAACCGAAAATGAACAATATGGCATCAAAATTGCGCTTGTAATCAATTTTTTTTTATTTACAGGTGCAGAAGGGGGTGTGGCCAAAATCCAAAATAAACTTGATCAGCGTACAATAATAACACATTTTGTCACCAAATTTGGTAGTTTAAGCTCTTATAATAGCTGATATCTAGATTTTCACACGGACAGACGGACGGACAGAATAGCCAGAATATATATACTTTATGGGGTCGGAGGTGTCTCCTTCTGCCTGTTACATACATTTTCGGCATGAACAAAGTTATAATACCCTTCTACTCTATGAGTAGCGGGTATAAATAAGAAAAAGCTTAAGCGGCATGAACTGGGAATCGAACCACGGGCCTGTCGGTTCAGGAGTTCATCGCTTTTCCACTAAGCTACTGACGCTGTTATCCAACAACTGCTAAAATTTGCATTGTAAGGCATTCTAATTATTTCCTGTACAAATAAAGAATTTCTTATTATTTCCTGTACAAATAAAGAATTTGCGCTGCCGGCAGCGCTGCTTACAGCTATGGAAAACGTTAAGCTGAATAACTTCTGTGTTTATTATCCGATTGTTACCAAATCATCAGAGATCATCTGGCTAGCTATAGTTATCATATAAACCGAAAATGAACAATATGGCATCAAAATTGCTGTTGTATTTAATTTTTTGCGATTTACAGGGGCGGAAGGGGGCGTGGCCAAAATCCAAAATAAACTTGATCAGCGTGCAATAATAATACATACTGTCACCAAATTTGGTAGTTCTAGCTGTTATAAAAGCTGAGATCTAGATTTTCACGGACAGACAGACGGACAGACAGACAGACGGACAGACGGACATGCCTTTGTCGACTAGGCTGTTGATCCTGTGCCAGAATATATATACTTTATGGGGTCGGAGGTGTCTCCTTCTGCCTGTTACATACATTTTCGGTTTGAAAATGTTTTTTTTTTTTCTCCACTTGTTAACTAAGTTCATTGTGAGCGACTAAAAAAATTTTAAATAAAATGCATGACCACCAATTAATGCATATTGAAAAATTAAACTAAAAGTTCTGAAAAAAAGAATAACAAGTAAGAAAGCTACATTCGAGTGTGCTCGACTGTAATATACCCGCTACCCAGCTGCTCGTACATCATTTATTTGCGGAACAAAAAAAACGGCTACAATCATATTTTGACGGTAAAAGGCTATAGACTTATAATATTTATGCAAAGTCAAAATATAAAATAAAAAAAAGCATTTTTGCACACATTTAATTTTTGATGCGGGCGGGACTCGAACCCGTAAATGCATAATAGTACTGTTCCTTTTGCAGTCCACAACTTAACCCATTTCACCACCGTACACGAACACTCGATTCGGCACAATGCTGCAAGCAGCGCTGCCGGCAGCGCTGCTTACAGCTATGGAAAACGTTAAGCTGAACAACTTCTGTGTTTATTATCCGATTGTTACCAAATCATCAGAGATCATCTGGCTAGATATAGTTATCATATAAACCGAAAATGAACAATATGACATCAAAATTGCTCTTGTAATTAATTTTTTTCGATTTACAGGGCCGCAAGGGGGCGTGGCCAAAATCCAAAGTAAACTTGATCAGCGTGCAAAAATAACACATTTTGTCACCAAATTTGGTAGTTCTAGCTCTTATAATAGCTGAGATCTAGATTGTCACACGGACAGACAGACGGACAGACAGCCAGACGGACAGACGGACATGGCTATATTGACTCGGCTGTTGATCCTGAGCCAGAGTCGGAGGTGTCTCCTTCTGCCTCTTACATACATTTTCGGCATGAACAAAGTTATAATACCCTTCTACTCTATGAGTAGGGGGTATAAAAAAGAAAAAGCTTAAGCGGCATGAACTGGGAATCGAACCACGGGCCTGTCGGTTCAGGAGTTCATCGCTTTTCCACTAAGCTACTGACGCTGTTATCCAACAACTGCTAAAATTTGCATTGTAAGGCATTCTAATTATTTCCTGTACAAATAAAGAATTTCTTATTATTTCCTTTACAAATAAAGAATTTGCGCTGCCGGCAGCGCTGCTTACAGCTATGGAAAACGTTAAGCTGAATAACTTCTGTGTTTATTATCCGATTGTTACCAAATCATCAGAGATCATCTGGCTAGCTATAGTTATCATATAAACCGAAAATGAACAATATGGCATCAAAATTGCTGTTGTATTTAATTTTTTGCGATTTACAGGGGCGGAAGGGGGCGTGGCCAAAATCCAAAATAAACTTGATCAGCGTGCAATAATAATACATACTGTCACCAAATTTGGTAGTTCTAGCTGTTATAATAGCTGAGATCTAGATATTCACGGACAGACAGACGGACAGACAGACAGACGGACAGACGGACATGGCTATGTCGACTCGCCTGTTGATCCTGTGCCAGAATATATATACTTTATGGGGTCGGAGGTGTCTCCTTCTGCCTGTTACATACATTTTCGGTTTGAACAAAGTTATAATACCCTTCTACTTTATGAATAGCGGGTATAAAAAGAACAAGCTTAAGCGGCATGAATTGGAAATCGAACCACGGACCTGTCGGTTCAGGAGTTCATCGCTTTTCCACTAAGCTACGGACGCTGTTATCCAACAACTGTAAAAATTTGCATTGTAAGGCATTCTTATTATTTCCTGTACAATTAAAAAATTTCTTATTATTTCCTGTAAAAATAAAGAATTTGCGCTGCCGGCAGCGCTGCTTACAGCTATGGAAAACGATAAGCTGAATAACTTCTGTGTTTATTATCCAATTGTTACCAAATTTTCAGAGGTCATCTGGCTAGCTATAGTTACCATGTAAACTGAATATGAACAATATGGCATCAAAATTGTGCTTGAAATCAATGTTTTTTCGATTTACGGGGGCGGAAGGGGGCGTGGCCAAAATCCAAAATAAACTTGATCAGCGTGCAATAATAACACATTTTGTCCCCAAATTTGGTAATCCTAGCTCTTATAATAGCTGAGATCTAGATTTTCACACGGACAGACAGACGGACATGGCTATATCGACTCGGCTGTTGATCCTGAGCCAGAATATATATACTTTATGGGGTCTGAGGTGTCTCCTTCTGCCTGTTACATACATTTTCGGTTTGAACAAAGTTATAATACCCTTCTACTCTAAGAGTAGCGGGTATAATAAAAATAAAACAAGTAAGAAAGCTACAGTCGAGTGTGCTTGACTGTAATATACCCGCTACCCAGCTGCTTGTACATAATTTATTTGCGGAAAAAAAAACGGCTACAATCATATTTTGACCGTAAAAGGCTATGGACTTATAATGTTTATGCAAAGTCAAAATATAAAATAAAAAAAATAAACATTTTTGCACACATTTAATTTTTGATGCGGGCGGGACTCGAACCCGTAAATGCATAATAGTACTGTTCGTTTTGCAGTCCACAACTTAACCCATTTCACCACCGTTCACGCACACACGATTCGGCACAATGCTGCAAGCAGCGCTGCCGGCAGCGCTGCTTACAGCTATGGAAAACGTTAAGCTGAATAACTTCTGTGTTTATTATCCGATTGTTACCAAATTTTCAGAGATCATTTGGCTAGCTGTAGTTATCATGTAAACCGAAAATGAACAACATGGCATCAAAATTGCGCGTGTAATAAATTTTTTTCGCTCTAACAATCGCACACAGCTGATTTAAGAGACTGTAACTTCTCCACTTGTTAATTAAGTTCATTGTGAGCGATTAAAAAAATTTTAAATAAAATGCATGACCACCAATTAATGCATATTCAAAAATTAAAGTAAAAGTTCTTAAAATAAAAACAAGTAAGAAAGCTACAGTCGAGAGTGCTCGACTGTAATATACCCGCTACCCAGCTGCTTGTACATAATTTATTTGCGGAACAAAAAAACGGCTACAATCATATTTTGACCGTAAAAGGCTATGGACTTATAATATTTATGCAAAGTCAAAATATAAAATAAAAAAAAAAAACATTTTTGCACACATTTACTTTTTGATGCGGGCGGGACTCGAACCCGTAAATGGATAATAGTACTGTTTATTTTTCAGTCCACAACTTAACCCATTTCACCACCGTTCACGCACACACGATTCGGCACAATGCTGCAAGCAGCGCTGCCGGCAGCGCTGCTTACAGCTATGGAAAACGTTAAGCTGAATAACTTCTGTGTTTATTATCCGATTGTTACCAAATTTTCAGAGATCATCTGGCTAGCTATAGTTATCATGTAAACCGAAAATGAACAATATGGCATCAAAATTGCACTTGTTATCAATGTTTTTTCGATTTGCGGGGGCGGAAGGGGGCGTGGCCAAAATCCAAAATAAACCTGATCAGCGTGCAATAATAATACATTTTGTCACCAAATTTGGTTGTCCTAGCTCTTATAATAGCTGAGATCTAGATTTTCACACGGACAGACAGACGGACAGACGGACATGGATATATCGACTCGGCTGTTGATCCTGAGCCAGAATATATATACTTTATGGGGTCGGAGGTGTCTCCTTCTGCCTGTTACATACATTTTCGGTTTGAACAAAGTTATAACACCCTTCTACTCTATGAGTAGCGGGTATAATAAAAAGAACAAGCTTAAGCGGCATGAACTGGGAATCGAACCATGGACCTGTCGGTTCAGGAGTTCATCGCTTTTCCACTAAGCTACTGACGCTGTTATCCAACAACTGCAACAATTTGCATTGTAAGGCATTCTTATTATTTCCTTTACAAATAAAGAATTTGCGCTGCCGGCAGCGCTGCTTACAGCTATGGAAAACGTTAAGCTGAATAACTTCTGTGTTTATTATCCAATTGTTACCAAATTTTCAGAGGTCATCTGGCTAGCTATAGTTACCATGTAAACTGAATATGAACAACATGGCATCAAAATTGCGCGTGTAATAAATTTTTTTCGCTCTAACAATCGCACACAGCTGATTTAAGAGACTGTCACTTCTCCACTTGTTAATTAAGTTCATTGTGAGCGATTAAAAAAATTTTAAATAAAATGCATGACCACCAATTAATGCATATTCAAAAATTAAAGTAAAAGTTCTTAAAATAAAAACAAGTAAGAAAGCTACAGTCGAGAGTGCTCGACTGTAATATACCCGCTACCCAGCTGCTTGTACATAATTTATTTGCGGAACAAAAAAACGGCTACAATCATATTTTGACCGTAAAAGGCTATGGACTTATAATATTTATGCAAAGTCAAAATATAAAGTAAAAAAAAAAAACATTTTTGCACACATTTACTTTTTGATGCGGGCGGGACTCGAACCCGTAAATGGATAATAGTACTGTTCATTTTTCAGTCCACAACTTAACCCATTTCACCACCCTACACGCACACACTATTCGGCACAACGCTGCAAGCAACGCTGCTGGCAGCGCTGCTTACAGCTATGGAAAACGTTAAGCTGAATAACTTCTGTGTTTATTATCCGATTGTTACCAAATTTTCAGAGATCATCTGGCTAGCTATAGTTATCATGTAAACCGAAAATGAACAATATGGCATCAAAATTGCACTTGTTATCAATGTTTTTTCGATTTGCGGGAGCGGAAGGGGGCGTGGCCAAAATCCAAAATAAACCTGATCAGCGTGCAATAATAATACATTTTGTCACCAAATTTGGTTGTCCTAGCTCTTATAATAGCTGAGATCTAGATTTTCACACGGACAGACAGACGGACAGACGGACATGGATATATCGACTCGGCTGTTGATCCTGAGCCAGAATATATATACTTTATGGGGTCGGAGGTGTCTCCTTCTGCCTGTTACATACATTTTCGGTTTGAACAAAGTTATAACACCCTTCTACTCTATGAGTAGCGGGTATAATAAAAAGAACAAGCTTAAGCGGCATGAACTGGGAATCGAACCATGGACCTGTCGGTTCAGGAGTTCATCGCTTTTCCACTAAGCTACTGACGCTGTTATCCAACAACTGCAACAATTTGCATTGTAAGGCATTCTTATTATTTCCTTTACAAATAAAGAATTTGCGCTGCCGGCAGCGCTGCTTACAGCTATGGAAAACGTTAAGCTGAATAACTTCTGTGTTTATTATCCGATTGTTACCAAATCATCAGAGATCATCTGGCTAGCTATAGTTATCATATAAACCGAAAATGAACAATATGGCATCAAAATTGCTGTTGTATTTAATTTTTTGCGATTTACAGGGGCGGAAGGGGGCGTGGCCAAAATCCAAAATAAACTTGATCAGCGTGCAATAATAACACATTTTGTCACAAAATTTGGTAGTTTTGGCTCTTATAATAGCTGAGATCAAGGATTTCACACGGACAGACAGACGGACAGACAGACAGACGGATAGACGGACATGGCTATGTCGACTCGGCTGTTGATCCTGTGCCAGAATATATATACTTTATGGGGTCGGAGGTGTCTCCTTCTGCCTGTTACATACATTTTCGGTTTGAACAAAGTTATAATACCCTTCTACTTTATGAATAGCGGGTATAAAAAGAACAAGCTTAAGCGGCATGAATTGGAAATCGAACCACGGACCTGTCGGTTCAGGAGTTCATCGCTTTTCCACTAAGCTACGGACGCTGTTATCCAACAACTGCAAAAATTTGCATTGTAAGGCATTCTTATTATTTCCTGTAAAAATAAAAAATTTCTTATTATTTCCTGTAAAAATAAAGAATTTGCGCTGCCGGCAGCGCTGCTTACAGCTATGGAAAACGTTAAGCTGAATAACTTCTGTGTTTATTATCCAATTGTTACCAAATTTTCAGAGGTCATCTGGCTAGCTATAATTACCATGTAAACTGAATATGAACAATATGGCATCAAAATTGTGCTTGTAATCAATGTTTTTTCGATTTACGGGGGCGGAAGGGGGCGTGGCCAAAATCCAAAATAAACTTGATCAGCGTGCAATAATAACACATTTTGTCCCCAAATTTGGTAATCCTAGCTCTTATAATAGCTGAGATCTAGATTTTCACACGGACAGACAGACGGACATGGCTATATCGACTCGGCTGTTGATCCTGAGCCAGAATATATATACTTTATGGGGTCTGAGGTGTCTCCTTCTGCCTGTTACATACATTTTCGGTTTGAACAAAGTTATAATACCCTTCTACTCTAAGAGTAGCGGGTATAATAAAAATAAAACAAGTAAGAAAGCTACAGTCGAGTGTGCTCGACTGTAATATACCCGCTACCCAGCTGCTTGTACATAATTTATTTGCGGAAAAAAAAACGGCTACAATGATATTTTGACCGTAAAAGGCTTATAATATTTATGCAAAGTCAAAATATAAAATAAAAAAAATAAACATTTTTGCACACATTTAATTTTTGATGCGGGCGGGACTCGAACCCGTAAATGCATAATAGTACTGTTCGTTTTGCAGTCCACAACTTAACCCATTTCACCACCGTTCACGCACACACGCGCTGCCGGCAGCGCTGCTTACAGCTATGGAAAACGTTAAGCTGAATAACTTCTGTGTTTATTATCCGATTGTTACCAAATTTTCAGAGATCATTTGGCTAGCTGTAGTTATCATGTAAACCGAAAATGAACAACATGGCATCAAAATTGCGCGTGTAATAAATTTTTTTCGCTCTAACAATCGCACACAGCTGATTTAAGAGACTGTCACTTCTCCACTTGTTAATTAAGTTCATTGTGAGCGTTTAAAAAGATTTTAAATAAAATGCATGACCACCAATTAATGCATATTCACAAATTAAAGTAAAAGTTCTTAAAATAAAAACAAGTAAGAAAGCTACAGTCGAGAGTGCTCGACTGTAATATACCCGCTACCCAGCTGCTTGTACATAATTTATTTGCGGAACAAAAAAACGGCTACAATCATATTTTGACCGTAAAAGGCTATGGACTTATAATATTTATGCAAAGTCAAAATATAAAATAAAAAAAAAAAACATTTTTGCACACATTTACTTTTTGATGCGGGCGGGACTCGAACCCGTAAATGGATAATAGTACTGTTCATTTTTCAGTCCACAACTTAACCCATTTCACCACCCTACACGCACACACTATTCGGCACAACGCTGCAAGCAACGCTGCTGGCAGCGCTGCTTACAGCTATGGAAAACGTTAAGCTGAATAACTTCTGTGTTTATTATCCGATTGTTACCAAATTTTCAGAGATCATCTGGCTAGCTATAGTTATCATGTAAACCGAAAATGAACAATATGGCATCAAAATTGCACTTGTTATCAATGTTTTTTCGATTTGCGGGGGCGAAAGGGGGCGTGGCCAAAATCCAAAATAAACCTGATCAGCGTGCAATAATAATACATTTTGTCACCAAATTTGGTTGTCCTAGCTCTTATAATAGCTGAGATCTAGATTTTCACACGGACAGACAGACGGACAGACGGACATGGATATATCGACTCGGCTGTTGATCCTGAGCCAGAATATATATACTTTATGGGGTCGGAGGTGTCTCCTTCTGCCTGTTACATACATTTTCGGTTTGAACAAAGTTATAACACCCTTCTACTCTATGAGTAGCGGGTATAATAAAAAGAACAAGCTTAAGCGGCATGAACTGGGAATCGAACCATGGATCTGTCGGTTCAGGAGTTCATCGCTTTTCCACTAAGCTACTGACGCTGTTATCCAACAACTGCAACAATTTGCATTGTAAGGCATTCTTATTATTTCCTGTATAAATAGAGAATTTGCGCTGCCGGCAGCGCTGCTTACAGCTATGGAAAACGTTAAGCTGAATAACTTCTGTGTTTAATATCCGATTGTTACCAAATCATCAGAGATCATCTGGCTGGCTATAGTTATCATATAAACCGAAAATGAGCAATATGGCATCAAATTAGCTCTTGTAATTAATTTTTTTCGATTTACAGGGGCGGAAGGGTGCGTGGCCAAAATCCAAAATAAACTTGATCAGCGTGCAATAATAACACATTTTGTCACAAAATTTGGTAGTTTTGGCTCTTATAATAGCTGAGATCAAGGATTTCACACGGACAGAGAGACGGACAGACAGACAGACGGAGAGACGGACAGACGGACATGGCTTTCCACTAAGCTACTGACGCTGTTATCCAACAACTGCAAAAATTTGCATTGTAAGGCATTCTTATTGTACAAATAAAGAATTTGCGCTGCCGGCAGCGCTGCTTGCAGCTATTATATTGCGCTTGTAATCAATTTTTCTTTATTTACAGGGGCGGAAGGGGGCGTGGCCAAAATCCAAAATAAACTTGATCAGCGTGCAATAATAACACATGTTGTCACCAAATTTGGTAGTTCTAGCTCTTATAATAGCTGAGATCTAGATTTTCACACGGACAGACAGACGGACAGATGGACAGACAGACAGGCGGACAGACAGACATGGCTATGTCGACTCGGCTGTTGATACTGAGCCAGAATATATATACTTTATGGGGTCGGAGGTGTCTCCTTCTGCCTGTATAATACATTTTCGGTTTGAACAAAGTTATAACACCCTTCTACTCTATGAGTAGCGGGTATAAAAAAAGAAAAAGCTTAAGCGGCATGAACTGGGAATCGAACCACGGGCTTGTCGGTTCAGGAGTTCATGGCTTTTCCACTAAGCTACGGACGCTGTTATCTAACAACTGCAAAAATTTGCATTGTAAGGCATTCTTGTTATTTCCTGTACAAATAAAGAATTTGCGCTGCCGGCAGCGCTGCTTACAGCTATGGAAAACGTTAAGCTGAATAACTTCTGTGTTTATTATCCGATTGTTACCAAATTTTCAGAGATCATCTGGCTAGCTATAGTTATCATATAAACCGAAAATGAGCAATATGGTATCAAACTAACTCTTGTAATTAATTTTTTTTTATTTACAGGGGCGGAAGGGGGCGTGGCCAAAATCCAAAATAAACTTGATCAGCGTACAATAATAACACATATTGTCACCAAATTTGCTTGTCCCAGCTCTTATAGTAGCTGAGATCTAGATTTTCACACGGACAGACAGACGGACAGACGGACATGGCTATATCGACTCGGCTGTTGATCCTGAGCCAAAATATATATACTTTATGGGGTCTTCTGCCTGTTACATACATTTTCGGTTTGAACAAAGTTATAATACCCTTCTACTCTATGAGTAGCGGGTATAAAAATCTAAGAAAAAGCTGCGCTCTAACAATCGCACACAGCTGATTTAAGAGACTGTCACTTCTCCACTTGTTAACTAAATTCATTGTAGGCGATTAAAAAAATTTTAAATAAAATGCATGACCACCAATTAATGCATATTCAAAAATTTAAGTAAAAGTTCTTAAAAAAAAAATAACAAGTAAGAAAGCTACAGTCGAGTGTGCTCGACGGTAATATACCCGCTACCCAGCTGCTTGTACAAAATTTATTTGCGGAACAAAAAAACGGCTACAATCATATTTTGACCGTAAAAGGCTATGGACTTATAACATTTATGCAAAGTCAAAATATAAAATAAAAAAAAAAAAAACATTTTTGCAAACATTTAATTTTTGATGCGGGCGGGACTCGAACCCGTAAATGCATAATAGTACTGTTCGTTTTGCAGTCCACAACTTAACCCATTTCACCACCGTACACGCACACACGATTCGGCACAATGCTGCAAGCAGCGCTGCCAGCAGCGCTGCTTACAGCTATGGAAAACGTTAAGCTGAATAACTTCTGTGTTTATTATCCGATTGTTACCAAATTTTCAGAGATCATCTGGCTAGCTGTAGTTATCATGTAGACTGAAAATGAACAATATGGCATCAAAATTGCACTTGTTATCAATGTTTTTCGATTTGCGGGGGCGGAAGGGGGCGTGGCCAAAATCCAAAATAAACGTGATCAGCGTGCAATAATAACACATATTGTCACCAAATTTGGTAGTCCTAGCTCTTATAATAGCTGAGATCTAGATTTTCACACGGACAGACAGACGGACAGACGGACAGACGGACATGGCTATATCGACTCGGCTGTTGATCCTGAGCCAGAATATATAAACTTTATGGGGTCGGAGGTGTCTCCTTCTGCCTGTTACATACATTTTCGGTTTGAACAAAGTTATAATACCCTTCTACTCTATGAGTAGCGGGTATAAAAAGAACAAGTTTAAGCGGCATGAACTGGGTATCGAACCACGGGCCTGTCGGTTCAGGTGTTCAGGAGTTCATCGCTTTTCACTAAGCTACTGACGCTGTTATCCAACAACTGCAAAAATTTGCATTGTAAGCCATTCTTATTATTTCCTGTACAAATAAAGAATTTGCGCTGCCGGCAGCGCTGCTTACAGCTATGGAAAACGTTAAGCTGAATAACTTCTGTGTTTATTTTCCGATTGTTACCAAATCATCAGAGATCATCTGGCTAGCTATAGTTATCATATAAACCGAAAATGTACAATATGGCATCCAAATTGCTGTTGTAATTAATTTTTTTCGATTTACAGGGGCGAAAGGGTGCGTGGCTAAAATCCAAAATAACCTTGATCAGCGTGCAATAATAATACATACTGTCACCAAATTTGGTAGTTCTAGCTGTTATAATAGCTGAGATCTAGATTTTCACGGACAGACAGACGGACAGACGAACATGGCTATGTCGACTCGGCTGTTGATCCTGAGCCAGAATATATATACTTTGTGGGGTCGGAGGTGTCTCCTTCTGCCTGTTACATACATTTTCGGTTTGAACAAAGTTATAATACCCTTCTACCTATGAGTAGCGGGTATAAAAAAAGAAAAATCTTAAGCGGCATGAACTGGGAATCGAACCACGGGCTTGTCGGTTCAGGAGTTCATCGCTTTTCCACTAAGCTACGGACGCTGTTATCCAACAACTGCAAAAATTTGCTTTGTAAGGCATTCTTGTTATTTCCTGTACAAATAAAGAATTTGCGCTGCCGGCAGCGCTTCTTACAGCTATGGAAAACGTTAAGCTGAATAACTTCTGTGTTTATTATCCGATTGTTACCAAATTTTCAAAGATCATCTGGCTAGCTATAGTTATCATATAAACCGAAAATGAGCCATATGGCATCAAAATAGCTCTTGTAATTAATTTTTTTTTATTTACAGGGGCGGAAGGGGACGTGGCCAAAATCCAAAATAAACTTGATCAGAGTGCAATAATAACACATATTGTCTCCAAATTTGGTTGTCCTAGCTCTTAAAGTAGCTGAGATCTAGATTTTTACACGGACAGACAGACGGACAGTCGGACATGGCTATATCGACTCGGCTGTTGATCCTGAGCCAAAATATATATACTTTATGGGGTCCTTCTGGCTGTTACATACATTTTCGGTCTGAACAAAGTTATAATACCCTTCTACTCTATGAGTAGCGGGTATAAAAATCGAAGAAAAAGCTGCGCTCTAACAATCGCACACAGCTGATTTAAGAGACTGTCACTTCTCCACTTGTTAACTAAATTCATTGTAGGCGATTAAAAAAATTTTAAATAAAATGCATGACCACCAATTAATGCATATTCAAAAATTAAAGTAAAAGTTCTTAAAATAAAAATAAAAAGAACAAGCTTAAGCGGCATGAACTGGGAATCGAACCACGAACCTGTCGGTTCAGGAGTTCATCGCTTTTCCTCTAAGCTACTGACGCTGTTATTCAACAACTACAAAAATTGCATTGTAAGGCATTCTTATTATTTCCTGTACAAATAAAGAATTTGCGCAATATGGCATCAAAATTGCGCTTGTAATCAATTTTTTTTTATTTACAGGGACGGAAGGGGGCGTGGCCAAAATCCAAAATAAACTTGATCAGCGTGCAATAATAACACATGTTGTCACCAAATTTGGTAGTTCTAGCTCTTATAATAGCTGAGATCTAGATTTTCACACGGACAGACAGACGGACAGACAGACAGACGGACAGACGGACAGACGGACATGGCTATGTCGACTCGGCTGTTGATCCTGAGCCAGAACATAAATACTTTATGGGGTCGGAGGTGTCTCCTTCTGCCTGTTTAATACATTTTCGGTTTGAACAAAGTTATAATACTCTTCTACTCTATGAGTAGCGGGCATAAAAAGAAAAAGCTTAAGGCGGCATGAACTGAGAATCGAACCACGGGCCTGTCGGTTCAGGAGTTCATCGCTGTTCCACTAAGCTACTGACGCTGGTATCCAACAACTGCAAAAATTTGCATTGTATGGCATTCTTGTTATTTCCTGTACAAATAAAGAATTTGCGCTGCCGGCAGCGCTGCTTACAGCTATGGAAAACGTTAGGCTGAGTAACTTCTGTGTTTATTATCCAACTGTAACCAAATTTTCAGAGATCATCTGGCTAGCTATAGATATCATGCAAACCGGAAATGAACAATGTGGCATTAAAATTGCACTTGTAATCAATGTTTTTTCGATTTAGGGGGCCGGAAGGGGGCGTGGCCAAAATCCAAAATAAACTTGATCAGAGTGCAATAATAACACATATTGTCACCAAATTTGGTAGTTCTAGCTCTTATAATAGCTGAGATCTAGATTTTCACACGGACAGACAGACGGACAGACGGACATGGCTATATCGACTCGGCTGTTGATCCTGAGCCAAAATATATATACTTTATGGGGACGGAGGTGTCTCCTTCTGCCTGTTACATACATTTTCGGTTTGAACAAAGTTATAATACCCCTTTACTCTATGAGTAGCGGGTATAATAAAGGGAAAATATAATTTACATATTGATATCCCAACAATATTGAACACCTCTTTAACGATCGAGATAGTCGAAGAACCTGGATCGGTAGACCAGCAAGAGATCGAATCGGAAAACGATTCAGATACCGAATTCCAAGAAAAGTATTTAAACGATCTTACTATCCCAGCTATTTTAACAGTAGCAGATTAGCAAGACCTAGATTTAGAGCTTGATTCAAACTCAAGAATGATAGAGCAAAAATTCGACAACTTAATGGCACAAACAAATATTGACTTTATCAATACCGCATCTAAGCTAATACCAGCTTTTGATTGTAAAGCTGAATTTGAGAAGTTTCATTGATGCATTGGTAAGAATTGAGTCAATAAGAGGCGACCATGAGCAATTAGCTGTTTCAATTATAACAAGTAAGAAAGCTACATTCGAGTATGCTCGACTGTAATATATCCGCTACCCAGCTGCTCGTACATCAAAATTATTTTCGGAACAATAAAGAACGGCTACAATCATATTTTGACGGTAAAAGGCTATGGACTTACAATATTTATGCAAAGTCAAAATCTAAAAAAAAAAAAAAATTGTTTTGCACACATTTAATTTTTTATGCGGGTGGGACTCGAACCCATAAATGCATAATAGTTCTGTTTGTTATGCAGTCCACAACTTAACCCATTTCACCACAGTACACGCACACAGTATTCGGCACAATGCTGCAAGCTGCGCTGCCGGCAAAAGGAGTAAAAAGTATTATAAACGTATAACTTTTGTTCAGGAACCAAAAAAATCCAAGATTTATTACTTAAACAGTTAAAATAATAATTCTACCTGTTAAAGACTATAAATCGAATACGTGCATGTAAAAAACGATATGTGCCTTTTTAATACCTCTTTATACTAGAGCACTCTAACTTTTAATAAATGTTGTTAAAAATACAACCGATAGGTTCTATGGCATCTATACGATGTATAGGTCCGTACCGGCTCTTTCCGACTTATTTACAGCGGGCAGCAATAAGAAACATGTATACAAAGTTTCATGAAGGTAGCTCAAAAAGGGAGGCAAAATCATTTCTTTGCAAAAAATAAGAAAAGCTTGATCTCCCCCACCATGACACGCATGCATGCGGAATCGAAACCCATTACCTAAGAGGTCCACCACTTTTCCATTCGGTCATTAAGCCATTACGCAAATTTTGCCAAAGTTACATTATGAGACCATTCGGAAATTCTTGCACGACAAAAACAAAGTCTGAATGCATGATGCGTGTTTTTGTTGATATTTATTCTCATAACTTAAACATACAATTAAATAAAAAATAAAATTAAAAAAATATAAGAAAAAGCTGCGCTCTAACAATCGCACACAGCTGATTTAAGAGACTGTCACTTCTCCACTTGTTAACTAAGTTCATTGTGAGCCAATAAAAAAATTTTAAATAAAATGCACGACCACCAATTAATGCATATTCAAAAATTAAAGTATAAGTTCTTAAAAAAAAAAGAAAAAGCTTAAGCGGCATGAACTGGGAATCGAACCACGGGCCTGTCGTTTCAGGAGTTCATCATTATCCAACAACTGTAAAAATTTGCATTGTAAGGCATTCTTATTATTTCCTGTACAAATAAAGAATTTGCGCTGCCGGCAGCGCTGCTTACAGCTATGGAAAACGTTAGGCTGAATAACTTCTGTGCTAATTATCCGATTGTTACCAAATCAGATCAGATCATCTGCCTAGCTATAGTTATCATATAAACCGAAAGTGAACAATATGGCATCAAAATTGCGCTTGTAATCAATTTTTTTCGATTTACAGGGGCGGTAGTTCTAGCTCTTATATTAGCTGAGATCTAGATTTTCACACGGACAGACAGACGGACAGACGGATATGGCTATATCGACTCGGCTGTTGACACTGAGCCAGAATATATATACTTTATGGGGTCGGAGGTGTCTCCTTCTGCCTATTACATACATTTTCGGTTTGAACAAAGTTATAATACCCTTCTACTCTATGAGTAGCGGGTATAAAAATATAAGAAAAAGGTGCGCTCTAACAATCGCACACAGCTGATTTAAGAGACTGTCACTTCTCCACTTGTTAACTAAGTTCATTGTGAGCGATTAAAAAAATTTTAAATAAAATGCATGACCACCAATTAATGCATATTCAAAAATTAAAGTAAAACTTCTGAAAAAAAAGAATAACAAGTAAGAAAGCTACATTCGAGTGTGCTCGACTGTAATATACCCGCTACACAGCTGCTCGTACATCATTTATTTGCGGAACAAAAAAAACGGCTACAATCATATTTTGACGGTAAAAGGCTATGGACTTACAATATTTATGCAAAGTCAAAATCTAAAATAAAAAAACAAGTAAGAAAGCTACTGTCGAGAGTGCTCGACTGTAATATACCCGCTACCCAGCTGCTTGTACATAATTTATTTGCGGAACAAAAAAACGGCTACAATCATATTTTGACCGTAAAAGGCTATGGACTTATAATATTTATGCAAAGTATATATATAAAGTAAGCGGCAGCGCTGCTTACAGCTATGGAAAACGTTAAGCTGAATAACTTCTGTGTTTATTATCCGATTGTTACCAAATTTTCTGAGAGCTCATCTGGCTAGCTATAGTTATCATGTAAACCGAAAATGAACAATATGGCATCAAAATTGCACTTGTTATCAATGTTTTTTCGATTTGCGGGGGCGGAAGGGGGCGTGGCCAAAATCCAAAACAAACTTGATCAGCGTGCAATACTAAAACATATTGTTACCAAATTTGGTTGTCCTAGCTCTTATAATAGCTGAGATCTAGATTTTCACACGGACAGGCAGACGGACAGACGGACAGACGGACATGGCTATATCGACTCGGCTGTTGATCCTGAGCCAGAATATATATACTTTATGGGGTCGGAGGTGTCTCCTTCTGCCTGTTACATACATTTTCGGTTTGAACAAAGTTATAATACCCTTCTACTCTATGAGTAGCGGGTATAATAAAGGGAAAATATAATTTACATATTGATATCCCAACAATATTGAACACCTCTTTAACGATCGAGACAGTCGAAGAGCCTGGATCGGTAGACCAGCAAGAGATCGAATCGGAAAACAATTCAGATACCGAAATCGAAGAAAAGGATTTAAACGATCTTACTATCCCAGCTATTTTAACAGTAGCAGATTAGCAAGACCAAGATTCAGAGCTTGATTCAAACTCAAGAATGATAGAGCAAAAATTCGACAACTTAATGGCACAAACAAATATTGACTTTATCAATACCGCATCTAAGCTAATACCAGCTTTTGATTGTAAAGCTGAATTTGAGAAGTTTCATTGATGCATTGGTAAGAATTGAGTCAATAAGAGGCGACCATGAGCAATTAGCTGTTTCAATTATAACAAGTAAGAAAGCTACAGTCGAGTGTGCTCGACTGTAATATACCCGCTACCCAGCTGCTTGTACATATTTTATTTGTGGAACAAAAAAAACGGCTACAATCATATTTTGACGGTAAAAGGCTATGGACTTACTATATTTATGCAAAGTCAAAATCTAAAATAAAAAAAAACAAGTAAGAAAGCTACAGTCGAGAGTGCTCGACTGTAATATATCCGCTACCCAGCTGCTTGTACATAATTTATTTGCGGAACAAAAAAACGGCTACAATCATATTTTGACCGTAAAAGGCTATGGACTTGTAATATTTATGCAAAGTCAAAATATAAAATAAAAAAAAAAACATTTTTGCACACATTTAATTTTTGATGCGGGCGGGACTCGAACCCGTAAATGCATAATAGTACTGTTCGTTTTGCAGTCCACAACTTAACCCATTTCACCACCGTACACGCACACACGATTCGGCACAATGCTGCAAGCAGCGCGGCCGGCAGCGCTGCTTACAGCTATGGAAAACCTTAAGCTGAATAACTTCTGTGTTTATTATCCGATTGTTACCAAATTTTCAAAGATTATCTGGCTAGCTATAGTTATCATGTAAACCGAAAATGAACAATATAGCATCAAAATTGCTTTTGTAATTAATTTTTTTCGATTTACAGGGGCGGAAGGGGGCGTGGCCAAAATCCAAAATAAACTTGATCAGCGTGCAATAATAACACATATTGTCACCAAATTTGGTTGTCCTAGCTCTTATAATAGCTGAGATCTAGATTTTCACACGGACAGACAGACGGACAGACGGAAAGACGGACATGGCTATATCGACTCGGCTGTTGATCCTGAGCCAGAATATATATACTTTATGGGGTCGGAGGTGTCTCCTTCTGCCTGTTACATACATTTTCGGTTTGAACAAAGTTATAATACCCTTCTACTCTATGAGTAGCGGGTATAAAAAGAAAAACATTTTTGCACACATTTAATTTTTGATGCGGGCGGGACTCGAACCCGTAAATGCATAATAGTACTGTTCGTTTTGCAGTCCACAACTTAACCCATTTCACCACCGTACACGCACACACGATTCGGCACAATGCTGCCGGCAGCGCTGCTTACAGCTATGGAAAACGTTAAGCTGAATAACTTCTGTGTTTATTATCCGATTGTTACCAAATTGTCAGAGATCATCTGGCTAGCTATAGTTATCATGTGAACCGAAAATGAACAATATGGCATCAAAATTGCACTTGTTATCAATGTTTTTTCGATTTGCAGGGGCGGAAGGGGGCGTGGCCAAAATCCAAAATAAACTTGATCAGCGTGCAATACTAAAACATATTGTTACCAAATTTGGTTGTCCTAGCTCTTATAATAGCTGAGATCTAGATTTTCACACGGACAGACAGACGGACAGACGGACATGGCTATATCGACTCGGCTGTTGATCCTGAGCCAGAATATATATAGTTTATGGGGTCGGAGGTGTCTCCTTCTGCCTGTTACATACATTTTCGGTTTGAACAAAGTTATAATACCCTTCTACTCTATGAGTAGCGGGTATAATAAAGGGAAAATATAATTTACATATTGATATCCCAACAATATTGAACACCTCTTTAACGATCGAGACAGTCGAAGAGCCTGGATCGGTAGACCAGCAAGAGATCGAATCGGAAAACAATTCAGATACCGAAATCGAAGAAAAGGATTTAAACGATCTTACTATCCCAGCTATTTTAACAGTAGCAGATTAGCAAGACCAAGATTCAGAGCTTGATTCAAACTCAAGAATGATAGAGCAAAAATTCGACAACTTAATGGCACAAACAAATATTGACTTTATCAATACCGCATCTAAGCTAATACCAGCTTTTGATTGTAAAGCTGAATTTGAGAAGTTTCATTGATGCATTGGTAAGAACTGAGTCAATAAGAGGCGACCATGAGCAATTAGCTGTTTCAATTATAACAAGTAAGAAAGCTACATTCGAGTGTGCTCGACTGTAATATATCCGCTACCCAGCTGCTCGTACATCAAAATTATTTGCGGAACAATAAAGAACGGCTACAATCATATGTTGACCGTAAAAGGCTATTGACTTGGAAAATTGTTTTGCACACATTTAATTTTTGATGCCGGTGGGACTCGAACCCATAAATGCATAATAGTTCTGTTCGTTATGCAGTCCACAACTTAACCCATTTCACCACAGTACACGCACACACTATTCGGCACAATGCTGCAAGCTGCGCTGCCGGCAAAAGGAGTAAAAAGTATTATAAACGTATAACTTTTATTCAGGAACCAAAAAATCAAGATTTATTACTTAAACAGTTAAAATAATAATTCTACCTGTTAAAGACTATAAATCGAATACGTGCATGTAAATAACGATATGTGCCTTTTTAATACCTCTTTATACTAGAGCACTCTAACTTTTAATAAATGTTGTTAAAAATACAATCGATAGGTTCTATGGCATCTATACGATGTATAGGTCCGTACCGGCTCTTTCCGACTTATTTACAGCGGGCAGCAATAAGAAACATGTATACAAAGTTTCATGAAGGTAGCTCAAAAAGGGAGGCAAAATCATTTCTTTGCAAAAAATAAGAAAAGCTTGATCTCCCCCACCATGACACGCATGCATTCGGAATCGAAACCCATTACCTAAGAGGTCCACCACTTTTCCATTCGGTCATTAAGCCATTACGCAAATTTTGCCAAAGTTACATTATGAGACCATTCAGAAATTCTTGCACGACAAAAACAAAGTCTGAATGCATGATGCGTGTTGTTGTTGCTATTTATTCTCATAACTTAAACATACAATTAAATAAAAAATAAAATTAAAAAAATAAAAGAAAACGCTGCGCTCTAACAATCGCACACAGCTGATTTAAGAGACTGTCACTTCTCCACTTGTTAACTAAAAAAAAAAGAAAAAGCTTAAGCGGCATGAACTGGGAATCGAACCACGGGCCTGTCGTTTCAGGAGTTCATCATTATCCAACAACTGTAAAAATTTGCATTGTAAGGCATTCTTATTATTTCCTGTACAAATAAAGAATTTGCGCTGCCGGCAGCGCTGCTTACAGCTATGGAAAACGTTAGGCTGAATAACTTCTGTGTTTATTATCCGATTGTTACCTAATCAAATCAGATCATCTGGCTAGCTATAGTTATCATTACAAACCGAAAATGATCAATATGGCATGAAAATTGCGCTTGTAATCAATTTTTTCGATTTACTGGGGCGGTAGTTCTAGCTCTTATATTAGCTGAGATCTAGATTTTCACACGGACAGACAGACGGACAGACGGATATGGGTATATCGTCTCGGCTGTTGACACTGAGCCAGAATATATATACTTTATGGGGTCGGAGGTGTCTCCTTCTGCCTGTTACATACATTTTCGGTTTGAACAAAGTTATAATACCCTTCTACTCTATGAGTAGCGGGTATAAAAAAAAAACATTTTTTGCACACATTTAATTTTTGATGCGGGCGGGACTCGAACCTGTAAATGCGTAATAGTACTGTTCGTTTTGCAGTCCACAACTTAACCCATTTCACCACCGTACACGCACACACAATTCGGCACAATGCTGCAAGCAGCGCTGCCAAAAGCGCTGCTTACAGCTATGGAAAACGTTAAGCTGAATAACTTCTGTGTTTATTATCCGATTGTTACCAAATTGTCAGAGATCATCTGGCTAGCTATAGTTATCATGTGAACCGAAAATGAACAATATGGCATCAAAATTGCACTTGTTATCAATGTTTTTTCGATTTGCGGGGGCGGAAGGGGCGTGGCCAAAATCCAAAATAAACTTGATCAGCGTGCAATACTAACACATATTGTTACCAAATTTGGTTGTCCTAGCTCTTATAATAGCTGAGATCTAGATTTTCACACGGACAGACAGACGGACAGACGGACATGGCTATATCGACTCGGCTGTTGATCCTGAGCCAGAATATATATAGTTTATGGGGTCGGAGGTGTCTCCTTCTGCCTGTTACATACATTTTCGGTTTGAACAAAGTTATAATACCTTTCTACTCTATGAGTAGCGGGTATAATAAAGGGAAAATATAATTTACATATTGATATCCCAACAATATTGAACACCTCTTTAACGATCGAGACAGTCGAAGAGCCTGGATCGGTAGACCAGCAAGAGATCGAATCGGAAAACAATTCAGATACCGAAATCGAAGAAAAGGATTTAAACGATCTTACTATCCCAGCTATTTTAACAGTAGCAGATTAGCAAGACCAAGATTCAGAGCTTGATTCAAACTCAAGAATGATAGAGCAAAAAATTCGACAACTTAATGGCACAAACAAATATTGACTTTATCAATACCGCATCTAAGCTAATACCAGCTTTTTGATTGTAAAGCTGAATTTGAGAAGTTTCATTGATGCATTGGTAAGAACTGAGTCAATAAGAGGCGACCATGAGCAATTAGCTGTTTCAATTATAACAAGTAAGAAAGCTACATTCGAGTGTGCTCGACTGTAATATATCCGCTACCCAGCTGCTCGTACATCAAAATTATTTGCGGAACAATAAAGAACGGCTACAATCATATGTTGACCGTAAAAGGCTATTGACTTGGAAAATTGTTTTGCACACATTTAATTTTTGATGCCGGTGGGACTCGAACCCATAAATGCATAATAGTTCTGTTCGTTATGCAGTCCACAACTTAACCCATTTCACCACAGTACACGCACACACTATTCGGCACAATGCTGCAAGCTGCGCTGCCGGCAAAAGGAGTAAAAAGTATTATAAACGTATAACTTTTATTCAGGAACCAAAAAAATCCAAGATTTATTACTTAAACAGTTAAAATAATAATTCTACCTGTTAAAGACTATAAATCGAATACGTGCATGTAAATAACGATATGTGCCTTTTTTAATACCTCTTTATACTAGAGCACTCTAACTTTTAATAAATGTTGTTAAAAATACAATCGATAGGTTCTATGGCATCTATACGATGTATAGGTCCGTACCGGCTCTTTCCGACTTATTTACAGCGGGCAGCAATAAGAAACATGTATACAAAGTTTCATGAAGGTAGCTCAAAAAGGGAGGCAAAATCATTTCTTTTGCAAAAAATAAGAAAAGCTTGATCTCCCCCACCATGACACGCATGCATTCGGAATCGAAACCCATTACCTAAGAGGTCCACCACTTTTCCATTCGGTCATTAAGCCATTACGCAAATTTTGCCAAAGTTACATTATGAGACCATTCAGAAATTCTTGCACGACAAAAACAAAGTCTGAATGCATGATGCGTGTTGTTGTTGCTATTTATTCTCATAACTTAAACATACAATTAAATAAAAAATAAAATTAAAAAAATAAAAGAAAACGCTGCGCTCTAACAATCGCACACAGCTGATTTAAGAGACTGTCACTTCTCCACTTGTTAACTAAAAAAAAAAGAAAAAGCTTAAGCGGCATGAACTGGGAATCGAACCACGGGCCTGTCGTTTCAGGAGTTCATCATTATCCAACAACTGTAAAAATTTGCATTGTAAGGCATTCTTATTATTTCCTGTACAAATAAAGAATTTGCGCTGCCGGCAGCGCTGCTTACAGCTATGGAAAACGTTAGGCTGAATAACTTCTGTGTTTATTATCCGATTGTTACCTAATCAAATCAGATCATCTGGCTAGCTATAGTTATCATACAAACCGAAAATGATCAATATGGCATGAAAATTGCGCTTGTAATCAATTTTTTTCGATTTACTGGGGCGGTAGTTCTAGCTCTTATATTAGCTGAGATCTAGATTTTCACACGGACAGACAGACGGACAGACGGATATGGGTATATCGTCTCGGCTGTTGACACTGAGCCAGAATATATATACTTTATGGGGTCGGAGGTGTCTCCTTCTGCCTGTTACATACATTTTCGGTTTGAACAAAGTTATAATACCCTTCTACTCTATGAGTAGCGGGTATAAAAAGAAAAACATTTTTGCACACATTTAATTTTTGATGCGGGCGGGACTCGAACCTGTAAATGCATAATAGTACTGTTCGTTTTGCAGTCCACAACTTAACCCATTTCACCACCATACACGCACACACAATTCGGCACAATGCTGCAAGCAGCGCTGCCGGCAGCGCTGCCGGCAGCGCTGCTTACAGCTATGGAAAACGTTAAGCTGAATAACTTCTGTGTTTATTATCCGATTGTTACCAAATTGTCAGAGATCATCTGGCTAGCTATAGTTATCATGTGAACCGAAAATGAACAATATGGCATCAAAATTGCACTTGTTATCAATGTTTTTTCGATTTGCAGGGGCGGAAGGGGGCGTGGCCAAAATCCAAAATAAACTTGATCAGCGTGCAATACTAACACATATTGTTACCAAATTTGGTTGTCCTAGCTCTTATAATAGCTGAGATCTAGATTTTCACACGGACAGACAGACGGACAGACGGACATGGCTATATCGACTCGGCTGTTGATCCTGAGCCAGAATATATATAGTTTATGGGGTCGGAGGTGTCTCCTTCTGCCTGTTACATACATTTTCGGTTTGAACAAAGTTATAATACCTTTCTACTCTATGAGTAGCGGGTATAATAAAGGGAAAATATAATTTACATATTGATATCCCAACAATATTGAACACCTCTTTAACGATCGAGACAGTCGAAGAGCCTGGATCGGTAGACCAGCAAGAGATCGAATCGGAAAACAATTCAGATACCGAAATCGAAGAAAAGCTATTTTAACAGCAGCAGATTAGCAAGACCAAGATTCAGAGCTTGATTCAAACTCAAGAATGATAGAGCAAAAATTCGACAACTTAATGGCACAAACAAATATTGACTTTATCAATACCGCATCTAAGCTAATACCAGCTTTTGATTGTAAAGCTGAATTTGAGAAGTTTCATTGATGCATTGGTAAGAACTGAGTCAATAAGACGCGACCATATGCAATTAGCTGTTTCAATTATAACAAGTAAGAAAGCTACATTCGAGTGTGCTCGACTGTAATATATCCGCTACCCAGCTGCTCGTACATCAAAATTATTTGCGGAACAATAAAGAACGGCTACAATCATATTTTAACCGTAAAAGGCTATGGACTTACAATATTTATGCAAAGTCAAAATCTAAAAAAAAAAAAATTGTTTTGCAAACATTTAATTTTTGATGCGGGTGGGACTCGAACCCATAAATGCATAATAGTTCTGTTCGTTATGCAGTCCACAACTTAACCCATTTCACCACAGTACACGCACACACTATTCGGCACAATGCTGCAAGCTGCGCTGCCGGCAAAAGGAGTAAAAAGTATTATAAACGTATAACTTTTATTCAGGAACCAAAAAAATCCAAGATTTATTACTTAAACAGTTAAAATAATAATTCTACCTGTTAAAGACTATAAATCGAATACGTGCATGTAAATAACGATATGTGCCTTTTTAATACCTCTTTATACTAGAGCACTCTAACTTTTAATAAATGTTGTTAAAAATACAATCGATAGGTTCTATGGCATCTATACGATGTATAGGTCCGTACCGGCTCTTTCCGACTTATTTACAGCGGGCAGCAATAAGAAACATGTATACAAAGTTTCATGAAGGTAGCTCAAAAAGGGAGGCAAAATCATTTCTTTGCAAAAAATAAGAAAAGCTTGATCTCCCCCACCATGACACGCATGCATTCGGAATCGAAACCCATTACCTAAGAGGTCCACCACTTTTCCATTCGGTCATTAAGCCATTACGCAAATTTTGCCAAAGTTACATTATGAGACCATTCAGAAATTCTTGCACGACAAAAACAAAGTCTGAATGCATGATGCGTGTTGTTGTTGCTATTTATTCTCATAACTTAAACATACAATTAAATAAAAATAAAAATTAAAAAAAATAAAAGAAAACGCTGCGCTCTAACAATCGCACACAGCTGATTTAAGAGACTGTCACTTCTCCACTTGTTAACTAAAAAAAAAAAAAAGCTTAAGCGGCATGAACTGGGAATCGAACCACGGGCCTGTCGTTTCAGGAGTTCATCATTATCCAACAACTGTAAAAATTTGCATTGTAAGGCATTCTTATTATTTCCTGTACAAATAAAGAATTTGCGCTGCCGGCAGCGCTGCTTACAGCTATGGAAAACGTTAGGCTGAATAACTTCTGTGTTTATTATCCGATTGTTACCTAATCAAATCAGATCATCTGGCTAGCTATAGTTATCATACAAACCGAAAATGATCAATATGGCATGAAAATTGCGCTTGTAATCAATTTTTTCGATTTACTGGGGCGGTAGTTCTAGCTCTTATATTAGCTGAGATCTAGATTTTCACACGGACAGACAGACGGACAGACGGATATGGGTATATCGTCTCGGCTGTTGACACTGAGCCAGAATATATATACTTTATGGGGTCGGAGGTGTCTCCTTCTGCCTGTTACATACATTTTCGGTTTGAACAAAGTTATAATACCCTTCTACTCTATGAGTAGCGGGTATAAAAAGAAAAACATTTTTGCACACATTTAATTTTTGATGCGGGCGGGACTCGAACCTGTAAATGCATAATAGTACTGTTCGTTTTGCAGTCCACAACTTAACCCATTTCACCACCATACACGCACACACAATTCGGCACAATGCTGCAAGCAGCGCTGCCGGCAGCGCTGCTTACAGCTATGGAAAACGTTAAGCTGAATAACTTCTGTGTTTATTATCCGATTGTTACCAAATTGTCAGAGATCATCTGGCTAGCTATAGTTATCATGTGAACCGAAAATGAACAATATGGCATCAAAATTGCACTTGTTATCAATGTTTTTTCGATTTGCAGGGGCGGAAGGGGGCGTGGCCAAAATCCAAAATAAACTTGATCAGCGTGCAATACTAACACATATTGTTACCAAATTTGGTTGTCCTAGCTCTTATAATAGCTGAGATCTAGATTTTCACACGGACAGACAGACGGACAGACGGACATGGCTATATCGACTCGGCTGTTGATCCTGAGCCAGAATATATATAGTTTATGGGGTCGGAGGTGTCTCCTTCTGCCTGTTACATACATTTTCGGTTTGAACAAAGTTATAATACCTTTCTACTCTATGAGTAGCGGGTATAATAAAGGGAAAATATAATTTACATATTGATATCCCAACAATATTGAACACCTCTTTAACGATCGAGACAGTCGAAGAGCCTGGATCGGTAGACCAGCAAGAGATCGAATCGGAAAACAATTCAGATACCGAAATCGAAGAAAAGCTATTTTAACAGCAGCAGATTAGCAAGACCAAGATTCAGAGCTTGATTCAAACTCAAGAATGATAGAGCAAAAATTCGACAACTTAATGGCACAAACAAATATTGACTTTATCAATACCGCATCTAAGCTAATACCAGCTTTTGATTGTAAAGCTGAATTTGAGAAGTTTCATTGATGCATTGGTAAGAACTGAGTCAATAAGACGCGACCATATGCAATTAGCTGTTTCAATTATAACAAGTAAGAAAGCTACATTCGAGTGTGCTCGACTGTAATATATCCGCTACCCAGCTGCTCGTACATCAAAATTATTTGCGGAACAATAAAGAACGGCTACAATCATATTTTAACCGTAAAAGGCTATGGACTTACAATATTTATGCAAAGTCAAAATCTAAAAAAAAAAAAATTGTTTTGCAAACATTTAATTTTTGATGCGGGTGGGACTCGAACCCATAAATGCATAATAGTTCTGTTCGTTATGCAGTCCACAACTTAACCCATTTCACCACAGTACACGCACACACTATTCGGCGCAATATGTGCCTTTTTAATACCTCTTTATACTAGAGCACTCTAACTTTTAATAAATGTTGTTAAAAATACAAACGATAGGTTCTATGGCATCTATACGATGTATAGGTCCGTACCGGGTCTTTCCGACTTATTTACAGCGGGCAGCAATAAGAAACATGTATACAAAGTTTCATGAAGGTAGCTCCAAAAAGGGAGGAAAAATCTTTTCTTTGCAAAAAATAAGAAAAGCTTGATCTCCCCCACCATGACATTCGGAAATTCTTGCACGACAAAAACAAAGTCTGAATGCATGATGCGTGTTGTTGTTGCTATTTATTCTCATAACTTAAACATACAATTAAATAAAAAATAAAATTAAAAAAATATAAGAAAAAGCTGCGCTCTAACAATCGCACACAGCTGATTTAAGAGACTGTCACTTCTCCACTTGTTAACTAAGTTCATTGTGAGCCATTAAAAAAATTTTAAATAAAATGCACGACCACCAATTAATGCATATTCAAAAATTAAAGTAGTTCTTAAAAAAAAAAAGAAAAAGCTTAAGCGGCATGAACTGGGAATCGAACCACGGGCCTGTCGTTTCAGGAGTTCATCATTATCCAACAACTGTAAAAATTTGCATTGTAAGGCATTCTTATTATTTCCTGTACAAATAAAGAATTTGCGCTGCCGGCAGCGCTGCTTACAGCTATGGAAAACGTTAGGCTGAATAACTTCTGTGTTTATTATCCGATTGTTACCTAATCAAAACAGATCATCTGGCTAGCTATAGTTATCACATAAACCGAAAATGAACAATATGGCATCAAAATTGCGCTTGTAATCAATTTTTTTCGATTTACAGGGGAGGTAGTTATAGCTCTTATATTAGCTGAGATCTAGATTTTCACACGGACAGACAGACAGACAGACGGATATGGCTATATCGACTCGGCTGTTGACACTGAGCCAGAATATATATACTTTATGGGGTCGGAGGTGTCTCCTTCTGCCTATTACATACATTTTCGGTTTGAACAAAGTTATAATACCCTTCTACTCTATGAGTAGCGGGTATAAAAAATATAAGAAAAAGGTGCGCTCAAACAATCGCACACAGCTGATTTAAGAGACTGTCACTTCTCCACTTGTTAACTAAGTTCATTGTGAGCGATTAAAAAAATTTTAAATAAAATGCATGACCACCAATTATTGCATATTCAAAAATTAAAGTAAAAGTTCTTAAAATAAAAATAAAACAAGTAAGAAAGCACACTCGACTGTAATATACCCGCTACCCAGCTGCTCGTACATCATTTATTTGCGGAACAAAAAAAAACGGCTACAATCATATTTTGACCGTAAAAGGCTATGGACTTACAATATTTATGTAAAGTCAAATTCTAAAATAAAAAAAAAAAAAAATATTTTTGCACACATTTAATTTTTGATGCGGGCGGGACTCGTAATTGCATAATAGTACTGTTCATTTTGCAGTCCACAACTAAACCCATTTCACCACCCTACACGCACACACTATTCGGCACAATGCTGCAAGCAACGCTGCTGTCAGCGCTGCTTACAGCAATGGAAAACGTTAAGCTGCATAACGTCTGTGTTTATTATCCGATTGTTACCAAATTTTTAGAGATCATCTGGCTAGCTACAGTTATCATGTAAACCGAATATGAACAATATGGCATTAAAATTGCGCTTGTAATCAATTTTTTTCGATTTACAGGGGCGGAAGGGGGCGTGGCCAAAATCCAAAATAAACTTGATCAGCTTGCAATAATAACACATTTTGTCATCAAATTTGGTAATCCTAGCTCTTATAATAGCTGAGATCTAGATTTTCACACGGACAGACAGTAGGACTGATGGATATGGCTATATCGACTCGGCTGTTGATCCTGAGTGAGAATATATATACTTTATGCGGTCTGAGGTGTCTCCTTCTGCCTGTTACATACATTTTCGGTTTGAACAAAGTTATAATACCCTTCTACTCTATGAGTAGCGGGTATAAAAAAGAACAAGCTTAAGCGGCATGAACTGGAAATCGAACCATGGACCTGTCGGTTCAGGAGTTCATCGCTTTTCCACTAAGTTACTGACGCTGTTATCCAACAACTGCAAAAATTTGCATTGTAAGGCATTCTTATTATTTCCTGTACAAATAAGGAATTTCTTATTATTTCCTGTACAAATAAAGAATTTTCAAAGATAATCTGGCTAGCTATAGTTATCATATAAACCGAAAATGAACAATATGGCATCAAAATTGCGCTTGTAATCATTTTTTTTTATTTACAGGGGAGGAAGGGGGCGTGGCCGAAATCCAAAATAAACTTGATCAGCGTACAATAATAACACATTTTGTCACCAAATTCGGTAGTTCTAGCTCTTATAATAGCTAATATCTAGATATTCACACGGACATACGGACGGACAGACGGACAGACGGACATGGCTATGTCGACTCGGCTGTTGATCCTGAGCCAGAATATATATACTTTATGGGGTCGGAGGTGTCTCCTTCTGCCTGTTACATACATTTTCGGTTTGAATAAAGTTATAATACCCTTCTACTCTAAGAGTAGCGGGTATAAAAAAGAACAAGCTTAAGCGGCATGAACTGGAAATCGAACCATGGGCCTGTCGGTTCAGGAGTTCATCGCTTTTCCACTAAGTTACTGACGCTGTTATCCAACAACTGCAAAAATTTGCATTGTATTGCATTCCTCTTATTTCCTGTACAAATAAAGAATTTGCGCTGCCGGCAGCGCTGCTTACAGCTATGGAAAACGTTAAGCTGAATAACTTTTGTGTTTATTATCCGATTGTTACCAAATCATCAGAGATCATCTGGCTAGCTATAGTTATCATATAAACCGAAAATGAACAATATGGCATCAAAATTGCTCTTGTAATTAATTTTTTTTCGATTTACAGGGGCGGAAGGGGGCGTGGCCAATATCCAAAATAAACTTGATCAGCATGCAAAAATAATAATTTTGTCACCAAATTTGGTAGTTCTAGCTCTTATAATAGCTGAGATCTAGATTTTCACACGGACAGACAGACGGACAGACAGCCAGACGGACAGACGGAAATGGCTATATCGACTCGGCTGTTGATCCTGAGCCAGAATATATATACTTTATGGGGTCGGAGATGTCTCCTTCTGCCTGTTACATACATTTTCGGCATGAACAAAGTTATAAAGCCCTTCTACTCTACGAGTAGCGGGTATAATAAAGAAAAAGTTTAAGCGGCATGAACTGGGAATCGAACCACGGGCCTGTCGGTTCAGGAGTTCATCGCTTTTCCACTAAGTTACTGACGGTGTTATCCAACAACTGCAAAAATTTGCATTGTAAGGCATTCTTATTATTTCCTGTACAAATAAAGAATTTCTTATTATTTCCTGTACAAATAAAGAATTTTCAAAGATAATCTGGCTAGCTATAGTTATCATATAAACCGAAAATGAACAATATGGCATCAAAATTGCGCTTGTAATCATTTTTTTTATTTACAGGGGAGGGAAGGGGGCGTGGCCGAAATCCAAAATAAACTTGATCAGCGTACAATAATAACACATTTTGTCACCAAATTCGGTAGTTCTAGCTCTTATAATAGCTGATATCTAGATATTCACACGGACATACGGACGGACAGACGGACAGACGGACATGGCTATGTCGACTCGGCTGTTGATCCTGAGCCAGAATATATATACTTTATGGGGTCGGAGGTGTCTCCTTCTGCCTGTTACATACATTTTCGGTTTGAACAAAGTTATAATACCCTTCTACTCTAAGAGTAGCGGGTATAATAAAAATGAAAAAATATAAGAAAAAGGTGCGCTCAAACAATCGCACACAGCTGATTTAAGAGACTGTCACGTCTCCACTTGTTAACTAAGCTCATTGTGAGCGATTAAAAAAATTTTAAATAAAATGCATGACCACCAATTATTGCATATTCAAAAATTAAAGTAAAAGTTCTTAAAACAAAAATAAAACAAGTAAGAAAGCTACAGTCGAGTGTGCTCGACTGTAATATACCCGCTACCCAGCTGCTCGTACATCATTTATTTGCGGAACAAAAAAAAACGGCTACAATCATATTTTGACCGTAAAAGGCTATGGACTTACTATATTTATGCAAAGTCAAATTCTAAAATAAAAAAAAAAAAAAAATATTTTTGCACACATTTAATTTTTGATGCGGGCGGGACTCGAACCCGTAAATGCATAATAGTACTGTTCATTTTGCAGTCCACAACTTAACCCATTTCACCACCCTACACGCACACACTATTCGGCACAATGCTGCAAGCAACGCTGCTGGCAGCGCTGCTTACAGCAATGGAAAACGTTAAGCTGCATAACGTCTGTGTTTATTATCCGATTGTTACCAAATTTTCAGAAATCATCTGGCTAGCTACAGTTATCATGTAAACCGAATATGAACAATATGGCATCAAAATTGCGCTTGTAATCAATTTTTTTCGATTTACAGGGGCGGAAGGGGGCGTGGCCAAAATCCAAAATAAACTTGATCAGCTTTTGTCATCAAATTTGGTAACCCTAGTTCTTATAATAGCTGAGATCTAGATTTTCACACGCACAGACAGTAGGACAGACGGACATGGCTATATCGACTCGGCTGTTGATCCTGAGCGAGAATATATATACTTTATGCGGTCTGAGGTGTCTCCTTCTGCCTGTTACATACATTTTCGATTTGAACAAAGTTATAATACCCTTCTACTCTATGAACAATATGGCATCAAAATTGCTCTTGTAATTAATTTTTTTTTCAATTTACAGGGGCGGAAGGGGTCGTGGCAAAAATCCAAAATAAACTTGATCAGCATGCAAAAATAGCACAATTTGTCACCAAATTTGGTAGTTCTAGCTCTTATAATAGCTGAGATCTAGATTTTCACACGGACAGACAGACGGACAGACAGCCAGACGGACAGACGGACATGGCTATATCGACTCGGCTGTTGATCCTTAGCCAGAATATATATACTTTATGGGGTCGGAGATGTCTCCTTCTGCCTGTTACATACATTTTCGGCATGAACAAAGTTATAAAGCCCTTCTTATCTACGAGTAGCGGGTATAAAAAAGAAAAAGTTTAAGCGGCATGAACTGGGAATCGAACCACGGGCCTGTCGGTTCAGGAGTTCATCGCTTTTCCACTTAGTTACTGACGGTGTTATCCAACAACTGCAAAAATTTGCATTGTAAGGCATTCTTATTATTTCCTGTACAAATAAAGAATTTCTTATTATTTCCTGTACAAATAAAGAATTTTCAAAGATAATCTGGCTAGCTATAGTTATCATATAAACCGAAAATGAACAATATGGCATCAAAATTGCGCTTGTAATCATTTTTTTTTATTTACAGGGGAGGAAGGGGGCGTGGCCGAAATCCAAAATAAACTTGATCAGCGTACAATAATAACACATTTTGTCACCAAATTCGGTAGTTCTAGCTCTTATAATAGCTGATATCTAGATATTCACACGGACATACGGACGGACAGACGGACAGACGGACATGGCTATGTCGACTCGGCTGTTGATCCTGAGCCAGAATATATATACTTTATGGGGTCGGAGGTGTCTCCTTCTGCCTGTTACATACATTTTCGGTTTGAACAAAGTTATAATACCCTTCTACTCTAAGAGTAGCGGGTATAATAAAAATGAAAAAATATAAGAAAAAGGTGCGCTCAAACAATCGCACACAGCTGATTTAAGAGACTGTCACGTCTCCACTTGTTAACTAAGCTCATTGTGAGCGATTAAAAAAATTTTAAATAAAATGCATGACCACCAATTATTGCATATTCAAAAATTAAAGTAAAAGTTCTTAAAACAAAAATAAAACAAGTAAGAAAGCTACAGTCGAGTGTGCTCGACTGTAATATACCCGCTACCCAGCTGCTCGTACATCATTTATTTGCGGAACAAAAAAAACGGCTACAATCATATTTTGACCGTAAAAGGCTATGGACTTACAATATTTATGCAAAGTCAAATTCTAAAATAAAAAAAAAAAAAAATATTTTTGCACACATTTAATTTTTGATGCGGGCGGGACTCGAACCCGTAAATGCTTAATAGTACTGTTCAACTGTACAACTTACAACTGTACAACTGCTGGCAGCGCTGCTTACAGCTATGGAAAACGTTAAGCTGCATAACGTCTGTGTTTATTATCCGATTGTTACCAAATTTTCAGAAATCATCTGGCTAGCTACAGTTATCATGTAAACCGAATATGAACAATATGGCATCAAAATTGCGCTTGTAATCAATTTTTTTCGATTTACAGGGGCGGAAGGGGGCGTGGCCAAAATCCAAAATAAACTTGATCAGCTTTTGTCATCAAATTTGGTAACCCTAGTTCTTATAATAGCTGAGATCTAGATTTTCACACGCACAGACAGTAGGACAGACGGACATGGCTATATCGACTCGGCTGTTGATCCTGAGCGAGAATATATATACTTTATGCGGTCTGAGGTGTCTCCTTCTGCCTGTTACATACATTTTCGATTTGAACAAAGTTATAATACCCTTCTACTCTATGAACAATATGGCATCAAAATTGCTCTTGTAATTAATTTTTTTTTCAATTTACAGGGGCGGAAGGGGTCGTGGCAAAAATCCAAAATAAACTTGATCAGCATGCAAAAATAGCACAATTTGTCACCAAATTTGGTAGTTCTAGCTCTTATAATAGCTGAGATCTAGATTTTCACACGGACAGACAGACGGACAGACAGCCAGACGGACAGACGGACATGGCTATATCGACTCGGCTGTTGATCCTTAGCCAGAATATATATACTTTATGGGGTCGGAGGTGTCTCCTTCTGCCTGTTACATACATTTTCGGCATGAAAAAAGTTATAATACCCTTCTACTCTACGAGTAGCGGGTATAAAAAAGAAAAAGCTTAAGCGGCATGAACTGGGAATCGAACCACGGGCCTGTCGGTTCAGGAGTTCCTCGCTTTTCCACTAAGTTACTGACGCTGTTATCCAACAACTGCAAAAATTTGCATTGTAAGGCATTCTTATTATTTCCTGTACAAATAAAGAATTTTCAAAGATAATCTGGCTAGCTATAGTTATCATATAAACCGAAAATGAACAATATGGCATCAAAATTGCGCTTGTAATCAATTTTTTTCGATTTACAGGGGCGGAAGGGGGCGTGGCCAAAATCCAAAACAAACTTGATCAGCGTGCAATAATAACACATTTTGTCCCCAAATTTGGTAATCCTAGCTCTTATAATATCTGAGATCTAGATTTTCACACGGACAGACAGACGGACAGACGGACATGGCTATGTCGACTCGGCTGTTGATCCTGAGCCAGAATATATATACTTTATGGGGTCGGAGGTGTCTCCTTCTGCCTGTTACATACATTTTCGGCATGAAAAAAGTTATAATACCCTTCTACTCTACGAGTAGCGGGTATAAAAAAGAAAAAGCTTAAGCGGCATGAACTGGGAATCGAACCACGGGCCTGTCGGTTCAGGAGTTCCTCGCTTTTCCACTAAGTTACTGACGCTGTTATCCAACAACTGCAAAAATTTGCATTGTAAGGCATTCTTATTATTTCCTGTACAAATAAAGAATTTTCAAAGATAATCTGGCTAGCTATAGTTATCATATAAACCGAAAATGAACAATATGGCATCAAAATTGCGCTTGTAATCATTTTTTTTTTATTTACAGGGGAGGAAGGGGGCGTGGCCGAAATCCAAAATAAACTTGATCAGCGTACAATAATAACACATTTTGTCACCAAATTTGGTAGTTCTAGCTCTTATAATAGCTGATATCTAGATATTTACACGGACATACGGACGGACAGACGGACAGACGGACATGGCTATGTCGACTCGGCTGTTGATCCTGAGCCAGAATATATATACTTTATGGGGTCGGAGGTGTCTCCTTCTGCCTGTTACATACATTTTCGGTTTGAACAAAGTTATTATACCCTTCTACTCTAAGAGTAGCGGGTATAATAAAAATAAAAAAATATAAGAAAAAGCTGCGCTCTAACAATCGCACACAGCTGATTTAAGAGACTGTCACTTCTCCACTTGTTAACTAAGTTCATTGTGAGCGATTAAAAAAATTTTAAATAAAATGCATGACCACCAATTATTGCATATTCAAAAATTAAAGTAAAAGTTCTTAAAATAAAAATAAAACAAGTAAGAAAGCTACAGTCGAGTGTGCTCGACTGTAATATACCCGCTACCCAGCTGCTCGTACATCATTTATTTGCGGAACAAAAAAAAAAACGGCTACAATCATATTTTGACCGTAAAAGGCTATGGACTTACAATATTTAAGCAAAGTCAAATTCTAAAATAAAAAAAAAAAAAAAAAATATTTTTGCACACATTTAATTTTTGATGCGGGCGGGACTCGAACCCGTAAATGCATAATAGTACTGTTCATTTTGCAGTCCACAACTTAACCCATTTCACCACCCTACACGCACACACTATTCGGCGCTGCTGGCAGCGCTGCTTACAGCTATGGAAAACGTTAAGCTGAATAACTTCTGTATTTATTATCCGATTGTTACCAAATTTTCAGAGATCATCTGGCTAGCTACAGTTATCATGTAAACCGAATATTAACAATATGGCATCAAAATTGCGCTTGTAATCAATTTTTTTCGATTTACAGGGGCGGAAGGGGGCGTGGCCAAAATCCAAAATAAACTTGATCAGCTTTTGTCATCAAATTTGGTAACCCTAGTTCTTATAATAGCTGAGATCTAGATTTTCACACGCACAGACAGTAGGACAGACGGACATGGCTATATCGACTCGGCTGTTGATCCTGAGCCAGAATATATATACTTTATGGGGTCGGAGGTGTCTCCTTCTGCCTGTTACATACATTTTCGGCTTGAACAAAGTTATAATACCCTTCTACTCTATGAGTAGCGGGTATAAAAAAAAAAGCTTAAGCGGCATGAACTGGAAATCGAACCATGGGCCTGTCGGTTCAGGAGTTCATCGCTTTTCCACTAAGTTACTGACGCTGTTATCCAACAACTGCAAAAATTTGCATTGTATGGCATTCTTATTATTTCCTGTACAAATAAAGAATTTGCGCTGCCGGCACCGCTGCTTACAGCTATGGAAAACGTTAAGCTGAATAACTTCTGTGTTTATTATCCGATTGTTACCAAATCATCAGAGATCATCTGGCTAGCTATAGTTATCATATAAACCGAAAATGAACAATATGGCATCAAAATTGCTCTTGTAATTAATTTTTTTCAATTTACAGGGGCGGAAGGGGTCGTGGCAAAAATCCAAAATAAACTTGATCAGCATGCAAAAATAGCACAATTTGTCACCAAATTTGGTAGTTCTAGCTCTTATAATAGCTGAGATCTAGATTTTCACACGGACAGACAGACGGACAGACAGCCAGACGGACAGACGGACATGGCTATATCGACTCGGCTGTTGATCCTGAGCCAGAATATATATACTTTATGGGGTCGGAGGTGTCTCCTTCTGCCTGTTACATACATTTTCGGCATGAACAAAGTTATAATACCCTTCTACTCTACGAGTAGCGGGTATAAAAAAGAAAAAGCTTAAGCGGCATGAACTGGGAATCGAACCACGGGCCTGTCGGTTCAGGAGTTCCTCGCTTTTCCACTAAGTTACTGAAGCTGTTATCCAACAACTGCGAAAATTTGCATTGTAAGGCATTCTTATTATTTCCTGTACAAATAAAGAATTTTCAAAGATAATCTGGCTAGCTATAGTTATCATATAAACCGAAAATGAACAATATGGCATCAAAATTGCGCTTGTAATCATTTTTTTTTTATTTACAGGGGAGAAAGGGGGCGTGGCCGAAATCCAAAATAAACTTGATCAGCGTACAATAATAACACATTTTGTCACCAAATTTGGTAGTTCTAGCTCTTATAATAGCTGATATCTAGATATTCACACGGACATACGGACGGACAGACGGACAGACGGACATGGCTATGTCGACTCGGCTGTTGATCCTGAGCCAGAATATATATACTTTATGGGGTCGGAGGTGTCTCCTTCTGCCTGTTACATACATTTTCGGTTTGAACAAAGTTATAATACCCTTCTACTCTAAGAGTAGCGGGTATAATAAAAATAAAAAAATATAAGAAAAAGGTGCGCTCTAACAATCGCACACAGCTGATTTAAGAGACTGTCACTTCTCCACTTGTTAACTAAGTTCATTGTGAGCGATTAAAAAAATTTTAAATAAAATGTATGACCACCAATTATTGCATATTCAAAAATTAAAGTAAAAGTTCTTAAAATAAAAATAAAACAAGTAAGAAAGCTACAGTCGAGTGTGCTCGACTGTAATATACCCGCTACCCAGCTGCTCGTACATCATTTATTTGCGGAACAAAAAAAAAACGGCTACAATCATATTTTGACCGTAAAAGGCTATGGACTTACAATATTTATGCAAAGTCAAATTCTAAAATAAAAAAAAAAAAAAAAAATATTTTTGCACACATTTAATTTTTGATGCGGGCGGGACTCGAACCCGTAAATGCATAATAGTACTGTTCATTTTGCAGTCCACAACTTAACCCATTTCACCATTTCACCCAAGTAAGAAAGCTACAGTCGAGTATGCTCGACTGTAATATACCCGCTACCCAGCTGCTCGTACATCATTTATTTGCGGAACAAAAAAAAACGGCTACAATCATATTTTGACCGTAATAGGCTATGGACTTACAATATTTATGCAAAGTCAAATTCTAAAATAAAAAAAAAAAAAAAATATTTTTGCACACATTTAATTTTTGATGCGGGCGGGACTCGAACCCGTAAATGTATAATAGTACTGTTCATTTTGCAGTCCACAACTTAACCCATTTCACCACCCTACACGCACACACTATTCGGCACAATGCTGCAAGCAACGCTGCTGGCAGCGCTGCTTACAGCAATGGAAAACGTTTAGCTGCATAACGTCTGTGTTTATTATCCGATTGTTACCAAATTTTCAGAGATCATCTGGCTAGCTACAGTTATCATGTAAACCGAATATGAACAATATGGCATCAAAATTGCGCTTGTAATTAACTTTTTTTTTATTTACAGGGGCGGAAGGGGGCGTGGCCAAAATCCAAAATAAACTTGATCAGCTTGCAATAATAACACATTTTGTCACCAAATTTGGTAGTTCTAGCTCTTATAATAGCTGAGATCTAGATTTTCACACGGACAGACAGACGGACATACTGCCTGACGGACAGACGGACATGGCTATATCGACTCGGCTGTTGATCCTGAGCCAGAATATATATACTTTATGGGGTCTGAGGTGTCTCCTTCTGCCTGTTACATACATTTTCGGTTTGAATAAAGTTATAATACCCTTCTACTCTATGAGTAGCGGGTATAAAAAAGAACAAGCTTAAGCGGCATGAACTGGAAATCGAACCATGGACCTGTCGGTTCAGGAGTTCATTGCTTTTGCACTAAGCTACCGACGCTGTTATCCAACAACTGCAAAAATTTGCATTGTATAACATTCTTATTATTTCCTGTACAAATAAGGAATTTGCGCTGCCGGCAGCGCTGCTTACAGCTATGGAAAACGTTAAGCTGAATAACTTCTGTGTTTATTATCCAATTGTTACCAAATTTTCAAAGATAATCTGGCTAGCTATAGTTATCATATAAACCGAAAATGAACAATATGGCATCAAAATTGCGCTTGTAATCATTTTTTTTTATTTACAGGGGAGGAAGGGGGCGTGGCCGAAATCCAAAGTAAGCTTGATCAGCGTACAATAATAACACATTTTGTCACCAAATTCGGTAGTTCTAGCTCTTATAATAGCTGATATCTAGATATTCACACGGACATACGGACGGACAGACGGACAGACGGACATGGCTATGTCGACTCGGCTGTTGATCCTGAGCCAGAATATATATACTTTATGGGGTCGGAGGTGTCTCCTTCTGCCTGTTACATACATTTTCGGTTTGATCAAAGTTATAATACCCTTCTACTCTAAGAGTAGCGGGTATAATAAAAATAAAAAAATATATGAAAATGGGGCGCTCTAACAATCGCACACAGCTGATTTAAGAGACTGACACTTCTGCACTTGTTAACTAAGTTCATTGTGAGCGATTAAAAAAATTTTAAATAAAATGCATGACCACCAATTAATGCATATTCAAAAATTAAAGTAAAAGTTCTTAAAATAAAAATAAAACAAGTAAGAAAGCTACAGTCGAGTGTGCTCGACTGTAATATACCCGCTACCCAGCTGCTCGTACATCATTTATTTGCGGAACAAAAAAAAAAACGGCTACAATCATATTTTGACCGTAAAAGGCTATGGACTTACAATATTTATGCAAAGTCAAATTCTAAAATAAAAAAAAAAATATTTTTGCACACATTTAATTTTTGATGCGGTCGGGACTCGAACCCGTAAATGCATAATAGTACTGTTCATTTTGCAGTCCACAACTTAACCCATTTCACCACCCTACACGCACACACGATTCGGCACAATGCTGCAAGCAGCGCTGCCGGCAGCGCTGCTTACAGCTATGGAAAACGTTAAGCTGCATAACGTCTGTGTTTATTATCCGCTTGTTACCAAATTTTCAGAGATCATTTGGCTAGCTACAGTTATCATGTAAACCGAATATAAACAATATGGCATCAAAATTGCGCTTGTAATCAATTTTTTTCGATTTACAGGGGCGGAAGGGGGCGTGGCCAAAATCCAAAATAAACTTGATCAGCTTTCAATAATAACACATTTTGTCATCAAATTTGGTAATCCTAGCTCTTATAATAGCTGAGATCTAAATTTTCACACGGACAGACAGACGGTCTCTGAAAATTTGATGATGTTTGAAAATTTGGTAACAATCGGATAATAAACACAGAAGTTATTCAGCTTAACGTTTTCCATAGCTGTAAGCAGCGCTGCCGGCAGCGCTGCTTGCAGCATTGTGCCGAATCGTGTGTGCGTGTACGGTGGTGAAATGGGTTAAGTTGTGGACTGCAAAACGAACAGTACTATTATGCATTTACGGGTTCGAGTCCCGCCCGCATCAAAAATTAAATGTGTGCAAATATGTTTTTTTTTTTTATTTTATATTTTGACTTTGCATAAATGTTATAGGTCCATAGCCTTTTACGGTCAAAATATGATTGTAGCCGTTTTTTTGTTCCGCAAATAAATTTTGTACAAGCAGCTGGGTAGCGGGTATATTACAGTCGAGCACACTCGACTGTAGCTTTCTTACTTGTTATTTTTTTTTTAAGAACTTTTACTTAAATTTTTGAATATGCATTAATTGGTGGTCATACATTTTATTTAAAATTTTTTTAATCGCCTACAATGAACTTAGTTAACAAGTGCAGAAGTGTCAGTCTCTTAAATCAGCTGTGTGCGATTGTTAGAGCGCAGCTTTTTCTTAGATTTTTATACCGGCTACTCAAACCGAAAATGTATGTAACAGGCAGAAGGACCCCATAAAGTATATATATTTTGGCTCAGGATCAACAGCCGAGTCGATATAGCCATGTCCGTCTGACCGTCTGTCCGTCTGTCTGTCCGTGTGAAAATCTAGATCTCAGCTGCTATAAGAGCTGGGACAACCAAATTTGGTGACAATATGTTTTATTATTGTACGCTGATCAAGTTTATTTTGGATTTTGGCCACGCCCCCTTCCGCCCCTGTTAATAAAAAAAAATTAATTACAAGAGCTATTTTGATGCCATATTGCTCATTTTCGGTTTATATGATAACTATAGCTAGCCAGATGATCTCTGAAAATTTGGTAACAATCGGATAATAAACACAGAAGTTATTCAGCTTAACGTTTTCCATAGCTGTAAGCAGCGCTGCTGGCAGCGCAAATTCTTTATTTGTACAGGAAATAACAAGAATGCCTTACAATGCAAATTTTTGCAGTTGTTAGATAACAGCGTCCGTAGCTTAGTGGAAAAGCGATGAACTCCTGAACCGACAAGCCCGTGGTTCGATTCCCAGTTCATGCCGCTTAAGCTTTTTCTTTTTTTTATACCCGCTACTCATAGAGTAGAAGGGTGTTATAACTTTGTTCAAACCGAAAATGTATTAAACAGGCAGAAGGAGACACCTCCGACCCCATAAAGTATATATATTCTGGCTCAGGATCAACAGCCGAGTCGACATAGCCATGACTGTCTGTCCGTCTGTCTGTCTGTCCGTCTGTCCGTCTGTCTGTCCGTGTGAAAATCTAGATCTCAGCTATTATAAGAGCTAGAACTACCAAATTTGGTGACAACATGTGTTATTATTGCACGCTGATCAAGTTTATTTTGGATTTTGGCAACGCCCCCTTCCGCCCCTGTAAATAAAGAAAAATTGATTACGAGCGCAATATAATAGCTGTAAGCAGCGCTGCCGGCAGCGCAAATTCTTTATTTGTACAATAAGAATGCCTTACAATGCAAATTTGTGCAGTTGTTGGATAACAGCGTCAGTAGCTTAGTGGAAAGCCATGTCCGTCTGTCCGTCTGTCCGTCTGTCTGTCTGTCCGTCTCTCTGTCCGTGTGAAATCCTTGATCTCAGCTATTATAAGAGCCAAAACTACCAAATTTTGTGACAAAATGTATTATTATTGCACGCTGATCAAGTTTATTTTGGATTTTGGCCACGCCCCCTTCCGCCCCTGTAAATCGAAAAAAATTAATTACAAGAGCTAATTTGATGCCATATTGCTCATTTTCGGTTTATATGATAACTATAGCTAGCCAGATGATCTCTGATGATTTGGTAACAATCGGATAATAAACACAGAAGTTATTCAGGTTAACGTTTTCCATAGCTGTAAGCAGCGCTGCCGGCAGCGCAAATTCTTTATTTGTACAGGAAATAATAAGAATGCCTTACAATGCAAATTGTTGCAGTTGTTGGATAACAGCGTCAGTAGCTTAATGGAAAAGCGATGAACTCCTGAACCGACAGGTCCATGGTTCGATTCCCAGTTCATGCCGCTTAAGCTTGTTCTTTTTATTATACCCGCTACTCATAGAGTAGAAGGGTGTTATAACTTTGTTCAAACCAAAAATGTATGTAACAGGCAGAAGGAGACACCTCCGACCCCATAAAGTATATATATTCTGGCTCAGGATCAACAGCCGAGTCGATATAGCCATGTCCGTCTGTCCGTCTGTCTGTCCGTGTGAAAATCTAGATCTCAGCTATTATAAGAGCTAGGACAACCAAATTTGGTGACAAGATGTATTATTATTGCACGCTGATCAAGTTTATTTTGGATTTTGGCCACGCCCCCTTCCGCCCCCGCAAATCGAAAAAACATTGATAACAAGTGCAATTTTGATGCCATATTGTTCATTTTCGGTTTACATGATAACTATAGCTAGCCAGATGATCTCTGAAAATTTGGTAACAATCGGATAATAAACACAGAAGTTATTCAGCTTAACGTTTTCCATAGCTGTAAGCAGCGCTGCCAGCAGCGTTGCTTGCAGCGTTGTGCCAAATAGTGTGTGCGTGTAGGGTGGTGAAATGGGTTAAGTTGTGGACTGCAAAATGAACAGTACTATTATCCATTTACGGGTTCGAGTCCCGCCCGCATCAAAAATTAAATGTGTGCAAAAATGTTTTTTTTTTTTATTTTATATTTTGACTTTGCATAAATATTATAAGTCCATAGCCTTTTACGGTCAAAATATGATTGTAGCCGTTTTTTTGTTCCGCAAATAAATTATGTACGAGCAGCTGGGTAGCGGGTATATTACAGTCGAGCACTCTCGACTGTAGCTTTCTTACTTGTTTTTTATTTACAGGGGCGGAAGGGGGCGTGGCCGAAATCCAAAATAAACTTGATCAGCGTACAATAATAACACATTTTGTCACCAAATTCGGTAGTTCTAGCTCTTATAATAGCTGATATCTAGATATTCACACGGACATACGGACGAACAGACGGACAGACGGACATGGCTATGTCGACTCGGCTGTTGATCCTGAGCCAGAATATATATACTTTATGGGGTCGGAGGTGTCTCCTTCTGCCTGTTACATACATTTTCGGTTTGAACAAAGTTATAATACCCTTCTACTCTAAGAGTAGCGGATATAATAAAAATAGAAAAATATAAGAAAAAGGTGCGCTCTAACAATCGCACACAGCTGATTTAAGAGACTGTCACTTCTCCACTTGTTAACTAAGTTCATTGTGAGCGATTAAAAAAATTTTAAATAAAATGCATGACCACCAATTAATGCATATTCAAAAATTAAAGTAAAAGTTCTTAAAATAAAAATAACAAGTAAGAAAGCTACAGTCGAGTGTGCTCGACTGTAATATACCCGCTACCCAGCTGCTTGTACAAAATTTATTTGCGGAACAAAAAAATGGCTACAATCATATTTTGACCGTAAAAGGCTATGGACCTATAACATTTATGCAAAGTCAAAATATAAAATAAAAAAAAAAAACATTTTTGCACACATTTAATTTTTGATGCGGGCGGGACTCGAACCCGTAAATGCATAATAGTACTGTTCGTTTTGCAGTCCACAACTTAACCCATTTCACCACCGTACACGCACACACGATTCGGCACAATGCTGCAAGCAGCGCTGCCGGCAGCGCTGCTTACAGCTATGGAAAACGTTAAGCTGAATAACTTTTGTGTTTATTATCCGATTGTTACCAAATCATCAGAGATCATCTGGCTAGCTATAGTTATCATATAAACCGAAAATGAACAATATGGCATCAAAATTGCTCTTGTAATTAATTTTTTTTCGATTTACAGGGGCGGAAGGGGGCGTGGCCAATATCCAAAATAAACTTGATCAGCATGCAAAAATAATAATTTTGTCACCAAATTTGGTAGTTCTAGCTCTTATAATAGCTGAGATCTAGATTTTCACACGGACAGACAGACGGACAGACAGCCAGACGGACAGACGGAAATGGCTATATCGACTCGGCTGTTGATCCTGAGCCAGAATATATATACTTTATGGGGTCGGAGATGTCTCCTTCTGCCTGTTACATACATTTTCGGCATGAACAAAGTTATAAAGCCCTTCTACTCTACGAGTAGCGGGTATAAAAAAGAAAAAGCTTAAGCGGCATGAACTGGGAATCGAACCACGGGCCTGTCGGTTCAGGAGTTCATCGCTTTTCCACTAAGTTACTGACGGTGTTATCCAACAACTGCAAAAATTTGCATTGTAAGGCATTCTTATTATTTCCTGTACAAATAAAGAATTTCTTATTATTTCCTGTACAAATAAAGAATTTCCGCTGCCGGCAGCGCTGCTTACAGCTATGGAAAACGTTAAGCTGAATAACTTCTGTGTTTATTATCCAATTGTTACCAAATTTTCAAAGATAATCTGGCTAGCTATAGTTATCATAAAAACCGAAAATGAACAATATGGCATCAAAATTGCGCTTGTAATCATTTTTTTTTATTTACAGGCGCGGAAGGGGGCGTGGCCGAAATCCAAAATAAACTTGATCAGCGTACAATAATAACACATTTTGTCACCAAATTCGGTAGTTCTAGCTCTTATAATAGCTGATATCTAGATATTCACACGGACATACGGACGGACAGACGGACATGGCTATGTTGACTCGGCTGTTGATCCTGAGCCAGAATATGTATACTTTATGGGGTCAGCGCTGCTTACAGCTATGGAAAACGTAAAGCTGAATAACTTTTGTGTTTATTATCCAATTGTTACCAAATTTTCAAAGATAATCTGGCTAGCTATAGTTATCATATAAACTGAAAATGAACAATATGGCATCAAAATTGCGCTTGTAATCATTTTTTTTTATTTACAGGGGCGGAAGGGGGCGTGGCCGAAATCCAAAAAAAACTTGATCATCGTGCAATAATAACACATTTTGTCCCCAAATTCGGTAGTTCTAGCTCTTATAATAGCTGATATCGGACGGACAGACGGACATGGCTATGTCGACTCGGCTGTTGATCCTGAGCCAGAATATATATACTTTATGGGGTCGGAGGTGTCTCCTTCTGCCTGTTACATACATTTTCGGTTTGAACAAAGTTATAATACCCTTCTACTCTAAGAGTAGCGGGTATAATAAAAATGAAAAATATAAGAAAAAGGTGCGCTCTAACAATCGCACACAGCTGATTTAAGAGACTGTCACTTCTCCACTTGTTAACTAAGTTCATTGTGAGCGATTAAAAAAATTTTAAATAAAATGCATGACCACCAATTAATGGATATTCAAAAATTAAAGTAAAAGTTCTTAAAATAAAAATAAAACAAGTAAGAAAGCTACAGTCGAGTGTGCTCGACTGTAATATACCCGCCACCCAGCTGCTCGTACATCATTTATTTGCGGAAAAAAAAACGGCTACAATCATATTTTGACCGTAAAAGGCTATGGACTTACAATATTTATGCAAAGTCAAATTCTAAAATAAAAAAAAAAAAATATTTTTGCACACATTTAATTTTTGATGCGGGCAGGACTCGAACCTGTAAATGCATAATAGTACTGTTCATTCTGCAGTCCACAACTTAACCCATTTCACCACCCTACACGCACACACTATTCGGCACAATGCTGCAAGCAACGCTGCTGGCAGCGCTGCTTACAGCTATGGAAAACGTTAAGCTGCATAACGTCTGTGTTTATTATCCGATTGTTACCAAATTTTCAGAGATCATCTGGCTAGCTACAGTTATCACGTAAACCGAATATAAACAATATGGCATCAACATTGCGCTTGTAATCAATTTTTTTCGATTTACAGGGGCGGAAGGGGGCGTGGCCAAAATCCAAAGAAAACTTGATCAGCTTGCAATAATAACACATTTTGTCCCCAAATTTGGTAATCCTAGCTCTTATAATAGCTGAGATCTAGATTTTCACACGGACAGACAGACGGACATGGCTATATCGACTCGGCTGTTGATCCTGAGCCAGAATATATATACTTTATGGGGTCTGAGGTGTCTCCTTCTGCCTGTTACATACATTTTCGGTTTGAACAAAGTTATAATACCCTTCTACTCTATGAGTAGCGGGTAGAAAAAAGAACAAGCTTAAGCGGCATGAACTGGAAATCGAACCATGGACCTGTCGGTTCAGGAGTTCAACGCTTTTCCACTAAGCTACTGACGCTGTTATCCAACAACTGCAAAAATTTGCATTGTATGGCATTCTTATTATTTCCTGTACAAATAAAGAATTTGCGCTGCCGGCAGCGCTGCTTACAGCTATGGAAAACGTTAAGCTGAATAACTTTTGTGTTTATTATCCAATTTTTACCAAATTTTCAAAGATAATCTGGCTAGCTATATTTATCATATAAACTTAAAATGAACAATATGGCATCAAAATTGCGCTTGTAATCAATTTTTTTTTATTTACAGGGGCGGAAGGGGGCGTGCACAAAATCCAAAATAAACTTGATCAGCGTGCAAAAATAATAGATTTTGTCACCAAATTTGGTAGTTCTAGCTCTTATAATAGCTGAGATCTAGATTTTCACACGGACAGACAGACGGACAGACAGCCAGACGGACAGACGGACATGGCTATATCGACTCGGCTGTTGATCCTGAGCCAGAATATATATACTTTATGGGGTCGGAGGTGTCTCCTTCTGCCTGTTACATACATTTTCGGCATGAACAAAGTTATAATACCCTTCTACTCTACGAGTAGCGGGTATAAAAAAGAAAAGGCTTAAGCGGCATGAACTGGGAATCGAACCACGGGCCTGTCGGTTCAGGAGTTCATCGCTTCTCCACTAAGTTACTGACGCTGTTATCCAACAACTGCAAAAATTTGCATTGTAAGGCATTCTTATTATTTCCTGTACAAATAAAGAATTTCTTATTATTTCCTGTACAAATAAAGAATTTGCGCTGCCGGCAGCGCTGCTTACAGCTATGGAAAACGTTAAGCTGAATAACTTCTGTGTTTATTATCCAATTGTTACCAAATTTTCAAAGATAATCTGGCTAGCTATAGTTATCATATAAACCGAAAATGAACAATATGGCATCAAAATTGCGCTTGTAATCATTTTTTTTTATTTACATGGGCGAAAGGGGGCGTGGCCGAAATCCAAAATAAACTTGATCAGCGTACAATAATAACACATTTTGTCACCAAATTCGGTAGTTCTAGCTCTTATAATAGCTGATATCTAGATATTCACACGGACAGACGGACAGACAGCCAGACGGACAGACGGACATGGCTATGTCGACTCGGCTGTTGATCCTGAGCCAGAATATATATACTCTATGGGGTCAGCGCTGCTTACAGCTATGGAAAACGTAAAGCTGAATAACTTTTGTGTTTATTATCCAATTGTTACCAAATTTTCAAAGATAATCTGGTTAGCTATAGTTATCATATAAACTGAAAATGAACAATGTGGCATCAAAATTGCGCTTCTAATCAATTTTTTTTTATTTACAGGGGCGGAAGGGGGCGTGTCCAAAGACCAAAATAAACTTGATCAGCGTGCAAAAATAACACATTTTGTCACCAAATTTGGTAGTTCTAGCTCTTATAATAGCTGAGATCTAGATTTTCACACGGACAGACAGACGGACAGACTGCCTGACGGACCGACGGACATGGCTATATCGACTCGGCTGTTGATCCTGAGCCAGAATATATATACTTTATGGGGTCGGAGGTGTCTCCTTCTGCCTGTTACATACATTTTCGGCATGAACAAAGTTATAATACCCTTCTACTCTAAGAGTAGCGGGTATAATAAAAATAAAAAAATATAAGAAAAAGGTGCGCTCTAACAATCGCACACAGCTGATTTAAGAGACTGTCACTTCTCCACTTGTTAACTAAGTTCATTGTGAGCGATTAAAAAAATTTTAAATAAAATGCATGACCACCAATTAATGCATATTCAAAAATTAAAGTAAAAGTTCTTAAAATAAAAATTAAACAAGTAAGAAAGCTACAGTCGAGTGTGCTCGACTGTAATGTACCCGCTACCCAGCTGCTCGTACATCATTTATTTCCGGAACAAAAAAAAACGGCTACAATCATATTTTGACCGTAAAAGGCTATGGACTTACAATATTTATGCAAAGTCAAATTCTAAAATAAAAAAAAAAATATATTTTTGCACACATTTAATTTTTGATGCGGGCGGGACTCGAACCCGTAAATGCATAATAGTACTGTTCATTTTGCAGTCCACAACTTAACCCATTTCACCACCCTATACGCACACACTATTCGGCACAATGCTGCAAGCAACGCTGCTGGCAGCGCTGCTTACAGCTATGGAAAACGTTAAGCTGCATAACGTCTGTGTTTATTATCCGATTGTTACCAAATTTTCAGAGATAATCTGGCTAGCTACAGTTATCATGTAAACCGAAGATGAACAATATGGCATCAAAATTGCGCTTGTAATCAATTTTTTTTTATTTACAGGGGCGGAAGGGGCCGTGCACAAAATCCAAAATAAACTTGATCAGCGTGCAAAAATAACACGTTTTGTCACCAAATTTGGTAGTTCCAGCTTTTATAATAGCTGAGATCTAGATTTTCACACGGACAGACAGACGGACAGACGGACATGGCTATATCGACTCGGCTGTTGATCCTGAGCCAGAATATATATACTTTATGGGGTCGGAGGTGTCTCCTTCTGCCTGTTACATACATTTTCGGCATGAACAAAGTTATAATACACTTCTACTCTACGAGTAGCGGGTATAAAAAAGAAAAAGCTTAAGCGGCATGAACTGGGAATCGAACCACGGGCCTGTCGGTTCAGGAGTTCATCGCTTTTCCACTAAGTTACTGACGCTGTTATCCAACAACTGCAAAAATTTTCATTGTAAGGCATTCTTATTATTTCCTGTACAAATAAAGAATTTCTTATTATTTCCTGTACAAATAAAGAATTTGCGCTGCCGGCAGCGCTGCTTACAGCTATGGAAAACGTTAAGCTGAATAACTTCTGTGTTTATTATCCAATTGTTACCAAATTTTCAAAGATAATCTGGCTAGCTATAGTTATCATATAAACCGAAAATGAACAATATGGCATGAAAATTGCGCTTGTAATCATTTTTTTTTTATTTATAGGCGCGGAAGGGGGCGTGGCCGAAATCCAAAATAAACTTGATCAGCGTACAATAATAACACATTTTGTCACCAAATTCGGTAGTTCTAGCTCTTATAATAGCTGATATCTAGATATTCACACGGACATACGGACGGACAGACGGACAGACGGACATGGCTATGTCGACTCGGCTGTTGATCCTGAGCCAGAATATATATACTTTATGGGGTCGGCGCTGCTTACAGCTATGGAAAACGTAAAGCTGAATAACTTTTGTGTTTATTATCCAATTGTTACCAAATTTTCAAAGATAATCTGGCTAGCTATTGTTATCATATAAACTGAAAATGAACAATGTGGCATCAAAATTGCGCTTGTAATCAATTTTTTTTTATTTACAGGGGCGGAATGGGGCGTGTCCAAAATCCAAAATAAACTTGATCAGCGTGCAAAAATAACACATTTTGTCACCAAATTTGGTAGTTCTAGCTCTTATAATAGCTGAGATCTAGATTTTCACACGGACAGACAGACGGACAGACAGCCAGACGGACAGACGGACATGGCTATATCGACTCGGCTGTTGATCCTGAGCCAGAATATATATACTTTATGAGGTCGGAGGTGTCTCCTTCTGCCTGTTATATACATTTTCGGCATGAACAAAGTTATAATACCCTTCTACTCTACGAGTAGCGGGTATAAAAAAGAAAAAGCTTAAGCGGCATGAACTGGGAATCGAACCACGCGCCTGTCGGTTCAGGAGTTCATCGCTTTTCCACTAAGTTACTGACGCTGTTATCCAACAACTGCAAAAATTTGCATTGTAAGGCATTCTTATTATTTCCAGTACAAATAAAGAATTTGCGCTGCCGGCAGCGCTGCTTACAGCTATGGAAAACGTTAAGCTGAATAACTTCTGTGTTTATTATCCAATTGTTACCAAATTTTCAGAGATAATCTGGCTAGATATAGTTATCATATAAACCGAAAATGAACAATATGGCATCAAAATTGCGCTTGTAATCATTTTTTTTTATTTACAGGGGCGGAAGGGGGCGTGGCCGAAATCCAAAATAAACTTGATCAGCGTACAATAATAACACATTTTGTCACCAAATTCGGTAGTTCTAGCTCTTATAATAGCTGATATCTAGATATTCACACGGACATACGGACGGACAGACGGACAGACGGACATGGCTATGTCGACTCGGCTGTTGATCCTGAGCCAGAATATATATACTTTAAGGGGTCGGAGGTGTCTCCTTCTGCCTGTTACATACATTTTCGGTTTGAACAAAGTTATAATACCCTTCTACTCTAAGAGTAGCGGCTATAATAAAAATAAAAAAAATATAAGAAAAAGGTGCGCTCTAACAATCGCACACAGCTGATTTAAGAGACTGTCACTTCTCCACTTGTTAACTAAGTTCATTGTGAGCGATTAAAAAAATTTTAAATAAAATGCATGACCACCAATTAATGCATATTCGAAAATTAAAGTAAAAGTTCTTAAAATAAAAATAAAACAAGTAAGAAAGCTACAGTCGAGTGTGCTCGACTGTAATATACCCGCTACCCAGCTGCTCGTACATCATTTATTTGCGGAACAAAAAAAAAAATGGCTACAATCATATTTTGACCGTAAAAGGCTATGGACTTACAATATTTATGCAAAGTCAAATTCTAAAATAAAAAAAAAATATATTTTTGCACACATTTAATTTTTGATGCGGGCGGGACTCGAACCCGTAAATGCATAATAGTACTGTTCATTTTGCAGTCCACAACTTAACCCATTTCACCACCCTACACGCACACACTATTCGGCACAATGCTGCAAGCAACGCTGCTGGCAGCGCTGCTTACAGCTATGGAAAACGTTAAGCTGCATAACGTCTGTGTTTATTATCCGATTGTTACCAAATTTTCAGAGATCATATGGCTAGCTACAGTTATCACGTAAACCGAATATAAACAATATGGCATCAACATTGCGCTTGTAATCAATTTTTTTCGATTTACAGGGGCGGAAGGGGGCGTGGCCAAAATCCAAAGAAAACTTGATCAGCTTGCAATAATAACACATTTTGTCCCCAAATTTGGTAATCCTAGCTCTTATAATAGCTGAGATCTAGATTTTCACACGGACAGACAGACGGACATGGCTATATCGACTCGGCTGTTGATCCTGAGCCAGAATATATATACTTTATGGGGTCTGAGGTGTCTCCTTCTGCCTGTTACATACATTTTCGGTTTGAACAAAGTTATAATACCCTTCTACTCTATGAGTAGCGGGTATAAAAAAGAACAAGCTTAAGCGGCATGAACTGGAAATCGAACCATGGACCTGTCGGTTCAGGAGTTCAACGCTTTTCCACTAAGCTACTGACGCTGTTATCCAACAACTGCAAAAATTTGCATTGTATGGCATTCTTATTATTTCCTGTACAAATAAAGAATTTGCGCTGCCGGCAGCGCTGCTTACAGCTATGGAAAACGTTAAGCTGAATAACTTTTGTGTTTATTATCCAATTTTTACCAAATTTTCAAAGATAATCTGGCTAGCTATAGTTATCATATACTCTTAAAATGAACAATATGGCATCAAAATTGCGCTTGTAATCAATTTTTTTTTATTTACAGGGGCGGAAGGGGGCGTGCACAAAATCCAAAATAAACTTGATCAGCGTGCAAAAATAACACATTTTGTCACCAAATTTGGTAGTTCTAGCTCTTATAATAGCTGAGATCTAGATTTTCACACGGACAGACAGACGGACAGACTGCCTGACGGACCGACGGACATGGCTATATCGACTCGGCTGTTGATCCTGAGCCAGAATATATATACTTTATGGGGTCGGAGGTGTCTCCTTCTGCCTGTTACTTACATTTTCGGCATGAACAAAGTTATAATACCCTTCTACTCTACGAGTAGCGGGTATAAAAAAGAGAAAGCTTAAGCGGCATGAACTGGGAATCGAACCAAGGGCCTGTCGGTTTAGGAGTTCATCGCTTTTCCACTAAGTTACTGACGCTGTTATCCAACAACTGCAAAAATTTGCATTGTAAGGCATTCTTATTATTTCCTGTACAAATAAAGAATTTGCGCTGCCGGCAGCGCTGCTTACAGCTATGGAAAACGTTAAGCTGAATAACTTCTTTGTTTATTATCCAATTGTTACCAAATTTTCAAAGATAATCTGGCTAGCTATATTTATCATATAAACCGAAAATGAACAATATGGCATCAAAATTGCGCTTGTAATCATTTTTTTTTATTTACAGGCGCGGAAGGGGGCGTGGCCGAAATCCAAAATAAACTTGATCAGCGTACAATAATAACACATTTTGTCACCAAATTCGGTAGTTCTAGCTCTTATAATAGCTGATATCTAGATATTCACAGGGACATACGGACGGACAGACGGACATGGCTATGTCGACTCGGCTGTTGATCCTGAGCCAGAATATATATACTTTATGGGGTCAGCGCTGCTTACAGCTATGGAAAACGTAAAGCTGAATAACTTTTGTGTTTATTATCCAATTGTTACCAAATTTTCAAAGATAATCTGGCTAGCTATAGTTATCATATAAACTGAAAATGTACAATGTGGCATCAAAATTGCGCTTGTAATCAATTTTTTTTTATTTACAGGGGCGGAAGGGGGAGTGTCCAAAATCCAAAATATACTTGATCAGCGTGCAAAAATAACACATTTTGTCACCAAATTTGGTAGTTCTAGCTCTTATAATAGCTGAGATCTAGATTTTCACACGGACAGACAGACGGACAGACAGCCAGACGGGCAGACGGACATGGCTATATCGACTCGGCTGTTGATCCTGAGCCAGAATATATATACTTTATGAGGTCGGAGGTGTCTCCTTCTGCCTGTTATATACATTTTCGGCATGAACAAAGTTATAATACCCTTCTACTCTACGAGTAGCGGGTATAAAAAAGAAAAAGCTTAAGCGGCATGAACTGGGAATCGAACCACGCGCCTGTCGGTTCAGGAGTTCATCGCTTTTCCACTAAGTTACTGACGCTGTTATCCAACAACTGCAAAAATTTGCATTGTAAGGCATTCTTATTATTTCCTGTACAAATAAAGAATTTCTTATTATTTCCTGTACAAATAAAGAATTTGCGCTGCCGGCAGCGCTGCTTACAGCTATGGAAAACGTTAAGCTGAATAACTTCTGTGCTTATTATCCAATTGTTACCAAATTTTCAAAGATAATCTGGCTAGCTATACCTATCATATAAACCGAAAATGAACAATATGGCATCAAAATTGCGCTTGTAATCATTTTTTTTTTATTTACAGGGGCGGAAGGGGGCGTGGCCGAAATCCAAAATAAACTTGATCAGCGTACAATAATAACACATTTTGTCCCCAAATTCGGTAATTCTAGCTCTTATAATAGCTGATATCTAGATATTCACACGGACATACGGACGGACAGACGGACATGGCTATGTCGACTCGGCTGTTGATCCTGAGCCAGAATATATATACTTTATGGGGTCGGAGGTGTCTCCTTCTGCCTGTTACATACATTTTCGGTTTGAACAAAGTTATAATACCCTTCTACTCTAAGAGTGGCGGCTATAATAAAAATAAAAAAATATAAGAAAAAGGTGCGCTCTAACAATCGCACACAGCTGATTTAAGAGACTGTCACTTCTCCACTTGTTAACTAAGTTCATTGTGAGCGATTAAAAAATTTTTAAATAAAATGCATGACCACCAATTAATGCATATTCGAAAATTAAAGTAAAAGTTCTAAAAAAAAAAATTAAACCAGTAAGAAAGCTACAGTCGAGTGTGCTCGACTGTAATATACCCGCTACCCAGCTGCTCGTACATCATTTATTTGCGGAACAAAAAAAAAACGGCTACAATTATATTTTGACCGTAAAAGGCTATGGACTTACAATATTTATGGAAAGTCAAATTCTAAAATAAAAAAAAAAATATATTTTTGCACACATTTAATTTTTGATGCGGGCGGGACTCGAACCCGTAAATGCATAATAGTACTGTTCATTTTGCAGTCCACAACTTAACCCATTTCACCACCCTACACGCACACACTATTCGGCACAATGCTGCAAGCAACGCTGCTGGCAGCGCTGCTTACAGCTATGAAAAACGTTAAGCTGCATAACGTCTGTGTTTATTATCCGATTGTTACCAAATTTTCAGAGATCATCTGGCTAGCTACAGTTATCATGTAAACCGAATATGAACAATATGGCATCAAAATTGCGCTTGTATCAATTTTTTTCGGGGCGGAAGGGGGCGTGGCCAAAATCCAAAAAAACTTGATCAGCGTGCATTAATAACACATTTTGTCCCCAAATTTGGTAATCCTAGCTCTTATAATAGCTGAGATCTAGATTTTCACACGGACAGACAGACGGACATGGCTATATCGACTCGGCTATTGATCCTGAGCCAGAATATATATACTTTATGGGGTCTGAGGTGTCTCCTTCTGCCTGTTACATACATTTTCGGTTTGAACAAAGTTATAATACCCTTCTACTCTATGAGTAGCGGGTATTAAAAAGAACAAGCTTAAGCGGCATGAACTGGAAATCGAACCATGGACCTGTCGGTTCAGGAGTTCATCGATTTTCCACTAAGCTACTGACGCTGTTATCCAACAACTGCAAAAATTTGCATTGTATGGCATTCTTATTATTTCCTGTACAAATAAAGAATTTGCGCTGCCGGCAGCGCTGCTTACAGCTATGGAAAACGTTAAGCTGAATAACTTTTCTGTTTATTATCCCATTTTTACCAAATTTTCAAAGATGATCTGGCTAGCTATAGTTATCATATACTCTTAAAATTAACAACATGGCATCAAAGTTGCGCTTGTAATCAATTTTTTTTTATTTACAGGGGCGGAAGGGGGCGTGCACAAAATCCAAAATAAACTTGATCAGCGTGCAAAAATAACAGATTTTGTCACCAAATTTGGTAGTTCTAGCTCTTATAATAGCTGAGATCTAGATTTTCACACGGACAGACAGACGGACAGACAGCCAGACGGACAGACGGACATGGCTATATCGACTCGGCTGTTGATCCTGAGCCAGAATATATATACTTTATGGGGTCGGAGGTGTCTCCTTCTGCCTGTTACATACATTTTCGACATGAACAAAGTTATAATACCCTTCTACTCTACGAGTAGCGGGTATAAAAAAGAAAAAGCTTAAGCGGCATGAACTGGGAATCGAACCACGGGCCTGTCGGTTCAGGAGTTCATCGCTTTTCCACTAAGTTACTGACGCTGTTATCCAACAACTGCAAAAATTTGCATTGTAAGGCATTCTTATTATTTCCTGTACAAATAAAGAATTTCTTATTATTTCCTGTACAAATAAAGAATTTGCGCTGCCGGCAGCGCTGCTTACAGCTATGGAAAACGTTAAGCTGAATAACTTCTGGGTTTATTATCCAATTGTTACCAAATTTTCAAAGATAATCTGGCTAGCTATAGTTATCATATAAACAGAAAATGAACAATATGGCATCAAAATTGCGCTTGTAATCATTTTTTTTTATTTACAGGGGCGGAAGGAGGCGTGGCCGAAATCCAAAATAAACTTGATCATCGTACAATAATAACACATTTTGTCACCAAATTCGGTAGTTCTAGCTCTTATAATAGCTGATATCTAGATATTCACACGGACATACGGACGGACAGACGGACAGACGGACATGGCTATGTCGACTCGGCTGTTGATCCTGAGCCAGAATATATATACTTTATGGGGTCAGCGCTGCTTACAGCTATGGAAAACGTTAAGCTGAATAACTTTTGTGTTTATTATCCAATTGTTACCAAATTTTCAAAGAAAATCTGGCTAGCTATAGTTATCATATAAACTGAAAATGAACAATGTGGCATCAAAATTGCGCTTGTAATCAATTTTTTTTTATTTACAGGGGCGGATGGGGGCGTTTCCAAAATCCAAAATAAACTTGATCAGCGTGCAAAAATAACACATTTTGTCACCAAATTTGGTAGTTCTAGCTCTTATAATAGTTGAGATCTAGATTTTCACACGGACAGACAGCCAGACGGACAGACGGACATGGCTATATCGACTCGGCTGTTGATCCTGAGCCAGAATATATATACTTTATGGGGTCGGAGGTTTCTCCTTCTGCCTGTTACATACATTTTCGGCATGAACAAAGTTATAATACCCTTCTACTCTACGAGTAGCGGGTATAAAAAAGAAAAAGCTTAAGCGGCATGAACTGGGAATCGAACCACGGGCCTGTCGGTTCAGGAGTTCATCGCTTTTCCACTAAGTTACTGACGCTGTTATCCAACAACTGCAAAAATTTGCATTGTAAGGCAACTAAAGAATTTCCTATTATTTCCTGTACAAATAAAAAATTTGCGCTGCCGGCAGCGCTGCTTACAGCTATGGAAAACGTTAAGCTGAATAACTTCTGTGTTTATTATCCAATTGTTACCAAATTTTCAAAGATAATCTGGCTAGCTATAGTTATCATATAAACCAAAAATGAACAATATGGCATCAAAATGGCGCTTGTAATCAATTTTTTTTTATTTACAGGGGCGGAAGGGGGCGTGGCCGAAATCCAAAATAAACTTGATCAGCGTACAATAATAACACATTTTGTCACCAAATTCGGTAGTTCTAGCTCTTATAATAGCTGAGATCTAGATTTTCACACGGACAGACAGACGGACAGACGGACATGGCTATATCGACTCGGCTGTTGATCCTGAGCCAGAATATATACACTTTATGGGGTCTGAGGTGTCTCCTTCTGCCTGTTACATACATTTTCGGTTTGAACAAAGTTATAATACCCTTCTACTCTATGAGTAGCGGGTATAAAAAAGAACAAGCTTAAGCGGCATGAACTGGAAATCGAACCATGGACCTGTCGGTTCAGGAGTTCATCGCTTTTCCACTAAGCTACTGACGCCGTTATCCAACAACTGCAAAAATTTGCATTGTAAGGCATTCTTATTATTTCCTGTACAAATAAAGAATTTCTTATTATTTCCTGTACAAATAAAGAATTTGCGCTGCCGGCAGCACTGCTTACAGCTATGGAAAACGTTAAGCTGAATAACTTCTGTGTTTATTATCCGATTGTTACCAAATCATCAGAGATCATCTGGCTAGCTATAGTTATCATATTAACCGAAAATGAACAATATGGCATCAAAATTGCTCTTGTAATTAATTTTTTTCGATTTACAGGGGCGGAAGGGGGCGTTGCCAAAATCCAAAATAAACTTGATCAGCATGCAAAAATAGCTTATTTTGTCACCAAATTTGGTAGTTCTAGCTCTTATAATAGCTGAGATCTAGATTTTCACACGGACAGACAGACGGACAGACAGCCAGACGGACAGACGGACATGGCTATATCAACTCGGCTGTTGATCCTGAGCCAGAATATATATACTTTATGGGGTCGGAGGTGTCTCCTTCTGCCTGTTACATACATTTTCGGCATGAACAAAGTTATAATACCCTTCTACTTTACGAGTAGCGGGTATAAAAAAGAAAAAGCTTAAGTGGCATGAACTGGGAATCGAACCACGGGCCTGTCGGTTCAGGAGTTCATCGCTTTTCCACTAAGCTACTGGCACTGTTATCCAACAACTGCAAAAATTTGCATTGTAAGGCATTCTTATTATTTCCTGTACAAATAAAGAATTTCTTATTATTTCCTGTACAAATAAAGAATTTGCGCTGCCGGCAGCGCTGCTTACAGCTATGGAAAACGTTAAGCTGAATAACTTCTGTATTTACTATCCGATTGTTACCAAATTTTCAGAGATCATCTGGCTAGCTATAGTTATCATATAAACCGAAAATGAACAGTATGACATCAAAATTGCGCTTGTAATCAATTTGTTTTATTTATAGGGGCGGAAGGGGGCGTGGCCGAAATCCAAAATAAACTTGATCAGCGTACAATAATAACACATTTTGTCACCAAATTCGGTAGTTCTAGCTCTTAAAATAGCTGAGATTTAGATATTCACACGGACAGACGGACGGACAGACAGACAGACGGACAGACGGACATGGCTATTTCGACTCGGCTGTTGATCCTGAGCCAGAATATCTATACTTTATGGGGTCGGAGGTGTCTCCTTCTGCCTGTTACATAAATTTTCAGTTTGAACAAAGTTATAATACCCTTCTACTCTATGAGTAGCGGGTATCATAAAAATAAAAAAAATATAAGAAAAAGGTGCGCTCTAACAATCGCACACAGCTGATTTAAGAGACTGTCACTTCTCCACTTGGTTTTTACAGGGGTGGAAGGGGGCGTGGCCAAAATCCAAAATAAACTTGATCAGCGTACAATAATAACACATTTTGTCACCAAATTCGGTAGTCCAGCTCTTATAATAGCTGAGATCTAGATATTCACACGGACAGACAGACGGACAGACAGACAGACGGACAGACGGACATGGCTTTGTCGACTCGGCTGTTGATCCTGAGCCAGAATATATATACTTTACGGGGTCGGAGGTGTCTCCTTCTGCCTGTTACATACATTTTCGGATTGAACAAAGGTAAAATACCTTTCTACTCTATGAGTAGCGGGTATAATAAAAAAAAAAAAAAAAAACAAACATAAACACAAAGTATGGGTTAAAAGTTTAAAAACACACCTCATATTCAAAAATTAAATAAATCTAAAAAAATAAAAAGAACAAGCTTAAGCGGCATGAACTGGGAATCAAACCACGGGCCTGTCGGTTCAGGAGTTCATCGCTTTTCCACTAAGCTACTGACGCTGTTATCCAACAACTGCAAAAATTTGCATTGTAAGGCATTCTTATTATTTCCTGTACAAAAAAAAAATAAAGAATTTGCGCTGCCGGCAGCGCTGCTTACAGCTATGGAAAACGTTAAGCTGAATAACTTCTGTGTTTATGATCCGATTGTTACCAAATTTTCAGAGATCATCTGGCTAGCTATAGTTATCATATAAACCGAAAATGAACAATATGGAATCATAATTGCTCTTGTTATTAATTTTTTTCGATTTACAGGGACGGAAGGGGGCGTGGCCAAAATCCAAAATAAACTTGATCAGCGTGCAATAATAACACATACTGTCACCAAATTTGGTAGTTCTAGCTCTTATAATAGCTGAGATCTAGATTTTCACGGACAGACAGACGGACAGACAGACAGACGAACAGACGGACATGGCAATGTCGACTCGGCTGTTGATCCTGAGCCAGAATATATATATTTTATGGGGTCGGAGGTGTCTCCTTCTGCATGTTTAATACATTTTCGGTATGAACAAAGTTATAACACCCTTCTACTCTATGAGTAGCGGGTATAAAAAAAGGAAAAGCTTAAGCGGCATGAACTGGGAATCGAACCACGGGCCTGTCGGTTCAGGAGTTCATCGCTTTTCCACTAAGCTACGGACGCTGTTATCCAACAACTGCAAAAATTTGCATTGTAAGGCATTCTTGTTATTTCCTGTACAAATAAAGAATTTGCGCTGCCGGCAGCGCTGCTTACAGCTATGGAAAACGTTAAGCTGAATAACTTCTGTGTTTATTATCCGATTGTTACCAAATTTTCAGAGATCATCTGGCTAGCCATAGTTATCATGGAAACCGAAAATGAACAATATGGCATCAAAATTGCGCTTGTAATCAATTTGTTTTATTTATAGGGGCGGAAGGGGGCGTGGCCGAAATCCAAAATAAACTTGATCAGCGTGCAATAATAACACATTTTGTCACCAAATTCGGTAGTTCTAGCTCTTAAAATAGCTGAGATCTAGATATTCACACGAACAGACGGACGGACAGACAGACAGACGGACAGACGGACATGGCTATTTCGACTCGGCTGTTGATCCTGAGCCAGAATATATATACTTTATGGGGTCGGAGGTGTCTCCTTCTGCCTGTTACATACATTTTCGGCATGAACAAAGTTATAATACCCTTCTACTTTACGAGTAGCGGGTATAAAAAAGAAAAAGCTTAAGCGGCATGAACTGGGAATCGAACCACGGGCCTGTCCGTTCAGGCGTTCATCGCTTTTCCACTAAGCTACTGACGCTGTTATCCAACAACTGCAAAAATTTGCATTGTAAGGCATTCTTATTATTTCCTGTACAAATAAAGAATTTCTTATTATTTCCTGTACAAATAAAGAATTTGCGCTGCCGGCAGCGCTGCTTACAGCTATGGAAAACGTTAAGCTGAATAACTTCTGTGTTTATGATCCGATTGTTACCAAATTTTCAGAGATCATCTGGCTAGCTATAGTTATCATATAAACCGAAAATTAACAATATGGCATCAAAATTGCGCTTGTAATCAATTTTTTTTCGATTTACAGGGGCGGAAGGGGGCGTGGCCAAAATCCAAAATAAACTTGATCAGCGTACAATACTAACACATACTGTCACCAAATTTGGTAGTTCTAGCTCTTAAAATAGCTGAGATCTAGATTTTCACACGGACAGACAGACGGACAGACAGGCAGACGGACAGACGGACATGGCTATATCGACTCGGCTGTTGATCCTGAGCCAGAATATATATACTTTATGGGGTCGGAGGTGTCTCCTTCTGCCTGTTACATACATTTTCGGTTTGAACAAAGTTATAATACCCTTCTACTCTATGAGCGGCGGGTATAATAAAAATAAAAAAATATAAGAAAAAGGTGTGCTCTAACAATCGCACACAGCTGACTGTCACTTCTCCACTTGTTATTTACAGGGGCGGAAGGGGGCGTGGCCAAAATCCAAAATAAACTTGATCAGCGTACAATAATAACACATTTTGTCACCAAATTCGGTAGTCCAGCTCTTATAATAGCTGATATCTAGATTTTCACACGCCAGACGGACGGACAGACGGACATGGCTATGTCGACTCGGCTGTTGATCCTGAGCCAGAATATATATACTTTATGGGGTCAGAGGTGTCTCCTTCTGCCTGTTACATACATTTTCGGTTTGAACAAAGTTATAATACCCTTCTACTCTATGAGTGGCGGGTATAATAAAAATAAAAAATATAAAAAAGGTGTGCTCAACAATCGCACAACTACTGTCACTTCTCCACTTGTTAACTAAGTTCATTGTGAGAATTAAAAAATTTTAAATAAAATTCATGACTACCAATTAATGCATATTCAAAAATTAAAGTAAAAGCCTTAAAAAAATAAAAAGAACAAGCTTAAGCGGGATGAACTGGGAATCGAACCATGGACCTGTCGGTTCAGGAGTTCATCGCTTTTCCACTAAGCTACTGACGCTGTTATCCAACAACTGCAAAAATTTGCATTGTAAGGCATTCTTATTATTTCCTGTACAAATAAAGAATTTGCGCTGCCGGCAGCGCTGCTTACAGCTATGGAAAACGTTAAGCTGAATAACTTCTGTGTTTATTATCCAATTGTTACCAAATTTTCAAAGATAATCTGGCTAGCTATAGTTATCATATAAACCGAAAATGAACAACATGGCATCAAAATTGCGCTTGTAATCGATTTTTTTTTATTTACATGGGCGGAAGGGGGCGTGGCCGAAATCCAAAATAAACTTGATCAGCGTACAATAATAACACATTTTGTCACCAAATTCGGTAGTCCAGCACTTATAATAGCTGAGATCTAGATATTCACACGGACAGACAGACGGACAGACAGACAGACGGACAGACGGACTCGGCTGTTGATCCTGAGCCAGAATATATATACTTTATGGGGTCGGAGGTGTCTCCTTCTGCCTGTTACAAAAATGTTCAGTTTGAACGAAGTTATAATACCCTTCTACTCTATGAGTAGCGGGTATCATAAAAATAAAAAAAATATAAGAAAAAGGTGCGCTCTAACAATCGCACACAGCTGATTTAAGAGACTGTCACTTCTCCACATGTTATTTACAGGGGCGGAAGGGGGCGTGGCCAAAATCCAAAATAAACTTGATCAGCGTACAATAATAACACATTTTGTCACCAAATTCGGTAGTCCAGCTCTTATAATAGCTGAGATCTACATATTTACACGGACAGACGAACAGACGGACATGGCTATTTCGACTCGGCTGTTGATCCTGAGCCAGAATATATATACTTTATGGGGTCGGAGGTGTCTCCTTCTGCCTGTTACATACATTTTCGGCATGAACAAAGTTATAATACCCTTCTACTTTACGAGTAGCGGGTATAAAAAAGAAAAAGCTTAAGCGGCATGAACTGGGAATCGAACCACGGGCCTGTCGGTTCAGGAGTTCATCGCTTTTCCACTAAGCTACTGACGCTGTTATCCAACAACTGATAAAAATTTGTATTGTAAGGCATTCTTATTATTTCCTGTACAAATAAAGAATTTCTTACTATTTCCTGTACAAATAAAGAATTTGCGCTGCCGGCAGCGCTGCTTACAGCTATGGAAAACGTTAAGCTGAATAACTTCTGTGTTTATTATCCGATTGTTACCAAATTTTCAGAGATCATCTGGCTAGCTATAGTTATCATATAAACCGAAAATGAACAATATGGCGTCAAAATTGCGCTTGTAATCAATTTGTTTTATTTATAGGGGCGGAAGGGGGCGTGGCCGAAATCCAAAATAAACTTGATCAGCGTACAATAATAACACATTTTGTCACCAAATTCGGTAGTTCTAGCTCTTAAAATAGCTGAGATCTAGATATTCACACGGACAGACGGATGGACAGACAGACAGACGGACAAACGGACATGGCTATTTCGACTCGGCTGTTGATCCTGAGCCAGAATATATATACTTTATGGGGTCAGAGGTGTCTCCTTCTGCCTGTTACATACATTTTCGGTTTGAACAAAGTTATAATACCCTTCTACTCTATGAGCGGCGGGTATAATAAAAATAAAAAAATATAAGAAAAAGGTGTGCTCTAACAATCGCACACAGCTGACTGTCACTTCTCCACTTGTTATTTACAGGGGCGGAAGGGGGCGTGGCCAAAATCCAAAATAAACTTGATCAGCGTACAATAATAACACATTTTGTCACCAAATTCGGTAGTCCAGCTCTAATAATAGCTGATATCTAGATTTTCACACGCCAGACGGACGGACAGACGGACATGGCTATGTCGACTCGGCTGTTGATCCTGAGCCAGAATTTATATACTTTATGGGGTCAGAGGTGTCTCCTTCTGCCTGTTACATACATTTTCGGTTTGAACAAAGTTATAATACCCTTCTACTCTATGAGTGGCGGGTATAATAAAAATAAAAAAATATAAGAAAAAGGTGTGCTCTAACAATCGCACACAGCTGACTGTCACTTCTCCACTTGTTAACTAAGTTCATTGTGAGAGATTAAAAAAATTTTAAATAAAATGCATGACTACCAATTAATGCATATTCAAAAATTAAAGTAAAAGCTCTTAAAAAAAAATAAAAAGAACAAGCTTAAGCGGGATGAACTGGGAATCGAACCATGGACCTGTCGGTTCAGGAGTTCATCGCTTTTCCACTAAGCTACTGACGCTGTTATCCAACAACTGCAAAAATTTGCATTGTAAGGCATTCTTATTATTTCCTTTACAAATAAAGAATTTTCGCTGCCGGCAGCGCTGCTTACAGCTATGGAAAACGTTAAGCTGAATAACTTATTATCCAATTGTTACCAAATTTTCAAAGATAATCTGGCTAGCTATAGTTATCATATAAACCGAAAATGAACAACATGGCATCAAAATTGCGCTTGTAATCGATTTTTTTTTATTTACATGGGCGGAAGGGGGCGTGGCCGAAATCCAAAATAAACTTGATCAGCGTACAATAATAACACATTTTGTCACCAAATTCGGTAGTCCAGCTCTTATAATAGCTGAGATCTAGATATTCACACGGACAGACAGACGGACAGACAGACAGACGGACAGACGGACTCGGCTGTTGATCCTGAGCCAGAATATATATACTTTATGGGGTCGGAGGTGTCTCCTTCTGCCTGTTACATACATTTTCGGTTTGAACAAAGTTATAATACCCTTCTACTCTATGAGTAGCGGGTATAAAAAAAAAAAACATTTTTGCACACATTTAATTTTTGATGCGGGCGGGACTCGAACCCGTAAATGCATAATAGTACTGTGCGTTTTGCAGTCCACAACTTAACCCATTTCACCACCGTACACGCACACACGATTCGGCACAATGCTGCAAGCAGCGCTGCCGGCAGCGCTGCTTACAGCTATGGAAAACGTTAAGCTGAATAACTTCTGTGTTTATTATCCGATTGTTACCAAATTTTCAGAGATCATCTGGCTAGCTATAGTTATCATATAAACCGAAAATGAACAATATGGAATCATAATTGCTCTTGAAATTATTTTTTTTCGATTTACAGGGACGGAAGGGGGCGTGGCCAAAATTCAAAATAAACTTGATCAGCGTACAATAATAACACATACTGTCACCAAATTTGGTAGTTCTAGCTCTTATAATAGCTGAGATCTAGATTTTCAAGGACAGACAGACGGACAGACAGACAGACGAACAGACGGACATGGCTATGTCGACTCGGCTATTGATCCTGAGCCAGAATATATATACTTTATGGGGTCGGAGGTGTCTCCTTCTGCATGTTTAATACATTTTCGGTTTGAACAAAGTTATAACACCCTTCTACTCTATGAGTAGCGGGTATAAAAAGAGAAAAAGCTTAAGCGGCATGAACTGGAAATCGAACCACGGGCCTGTCGGTTCAGGAGTTCATCGCTTTTCCACTAAGCTACGGACGCTGTTATCCAACAACTGCAAAAATTTGCATTGTAAGGCATTCTTGTTATTTCCTGTACAAATAAAGAATTTGCGCTGCCGGCAGCGCTGCTTACAGCTTTGGAAAACGTTAAGCTGAATAACTTCTGTGTTTATTATCCAATTGTTACCAAATTTTCAAAGATAATCTGGCTAGCTATAGTTATCATAAAAACCGAAAATGAACAATATGGCATCAAAATTGCGCTTGTAATCGATTTTTTTTTTATTTACAGGGGCGGAAGGGGCCGTGGCAAAATCCAAAATAAACTTGATCAGCGTACAATAATAACACATTTTGTCACCAAATTCGGAAGTTCTAGCCCTTATAATAGCTGAGATCTAGATATTCACACGGACAGACAGACGGACAGACAGACAGACGGACAGACGGACATGGCTATGTCGACTCGGCTGTTGATCCTGAGCCAGAATATATATACTTTATGGGGTCGGAGGTGTCTCCTTCTCCCTGTTACATACATTTTCGGTTTGAACAAAGTTATAATACACTTCTACTCTAAGAGTAGCGGGTATCATAAAAATAAAAAAAATATAAGAAAAAGGTGCGCTCTAACAATCGCACACAGCTGATTTAAGAGACTGTCAATTCTCCACTTGTTATTTACAGGAGCGGAAGGGGGCGTGGCCAAAATCCAAAATAAACTTGATCAGTGTGCAATAATAACACATTTTGTCTCCAAATTTGGTAATCCTAGCTCTTATAATAGCTGAGATCTAGATTTACACACGGACAGACAGACGGACAGACGGACATGGCTATATCGACTCGGCTGTTGATCCTGAGCCAGAATATATATACTTTATGGGGTCTCCTTTTGCGTGTTACATACATTTTCGGCATGAACAAAGCTATAATACCCTTCTACGCTTAGCAGGTATAAAAAAGAACAAGTAAGAAAACTACAGTCGAGTGTGCTCGACTGTAATATACCCGCTACCCAACTGCTTGTACATAATTTATTTGCGGAACAAAAAAACGGCTACAATCATATTTTGACCGTAAAAGGCTATGAACTTATAATATTTATGCAAAGTCAAAATATAAAATAAAAAAAAAAAACATTTTTGCAAACATTTAATTTTTGATGCGGGCGGAACTCGAACCCGTAAATGCATAATAGTACTGTTCGTTTTGCAGTCCACAACTTAACCCATTTCACCACCGTACACGCACACACGATTCGGCACAATGCTGCAAGCAGCGCTGCCGGCAGCGCTGCTTACAGCTATGGAAAACGTTAAGCTGAATAACTTCTGTGTTTATTATCCGATTGTTACAAAATTTTCGGAGATCATTTGGCTAGTTATAGTTATCATGTAAACCAAAAATGAACAATATGGCATCAAAATTGCACTTGTTATCAATGTTTTTTCGATTTACTGGGGCGTAAGGGGGCGTGGCCAAAATCCAAAATAAACTTGATCAGCGTGCAATAATAACACATTTTGTCACCAAATTTGGTAGTCGTAGCTCTTATAACGGCTGGGATCTAAATTTTGACACGGACAGACAGACGGACAGACGGACATGGCTGTATCGACTCGGCTGATTATCCTGAGCCAGAATATATAAACTTTACGGGATCGGAGGTGTCTCCTTATGCCTGTTACATACGTTTTCGGTTTAAACAAAAGTAATAATACCCTTCTACTCTATGAGTAGCGGGTATAAAAATATAAGAAAAAGCTGCGCTCTAACAATCGCACACAGCTGATTTAAGAGACTGTCACTACTCCACTTTTTAACTAAGTTCATTGTGAGCAATAAAAAAAGTTTTAAGTTAAATACACGACCACCAATTAATGCATATTCAAAATTTTAAGTAAAATTTCTTACGAAAAAGAAAAGAAAAAGCTTAAGCGGCATGAACTGGGAATCGAACCACGGGCCTGTCGGTTCAGGAGTTCATTGCTTTTCCACTAAGCTACTGACGCTGTTATCCAACAACTGCAAAAATTTGCATTGTAAGGCATTCTTATTATTTCCTGTACAAATAAAGAATTTGCGCGGCCGGCAGCGCTGCTTACAGCTATCGAAAACGTTAAGCTGAATAACTTCTGTGTTTATTATCCGATTGTTTCCACATTTTCAGCGATCATCTGGGTAGCTATAGTTATCATATAAACCGAAAATGAACAATATGTCATCAAAATTGCACTTGTTATCAATCTTTTTTCGATTTGCTGGGGCGTAAGGGGGCGTGGCTAAAATCCAAAATAAACTTGATCAGCGTGCAATAATAACACATATTGTCACCAAATTTGGTTGTCCTAGCTCTTATAATAGCTGAGATCTAGATTTACACACGGACAGACAGACGGACAGACGGCCAGACGGACATGACTATATCGACTCGGCTGTTGATCCTGAGCCAGAATATATATACTTTATGGGGTCGGAGGTGTCTCCTTCTACCTGTTACATACATTTTCGGTTTGAACAAAGTTATAATACCCTTCTACTCTATGAGTAGCGGGTATATAATGAGATTCCAGTCCCACCCTGAGAAAAAAAATGAGATTCCAGTCTCACCCAGAGAAAAAAAAAACCCAGTCCAGTCTCAATTGAGAGCTGAGAGGGGACTGAAAATCCAAACACATTGAGAGCTTACGTAGTCAGAAATTAAGACAGAAGCAACTCAGCCTACTTGAATCGTTTTAATAGAATTGTATCGCTTGGTACCTCCTTGCTACAAATTCTACATATAAAGCCAGCAAGTCTTAAGAGAGAATACCTCTCTGTCTATATTATTTTCCATGGGATTAGCCGCAAATCGCAAGGGGAAATTTCTACAGCATTTTGCCTTGCTTCAGTCACTCAAATGTCTGCAACTTTCGTTAGCAGACATCGTGGCTGCCCAAGCCAAGCAGATTGAGAATAAGTATGGTTTGTGCCGGTGGCAAATGTGGCAAGAGAGCAGAATGTGACCGGCCCATGACTATTATTAGTCATGCAGCGGGCTTGGACTGAGACGTCTAAGCTAATAAAGCTGCTGCACCTGCCTGCTAAATTATGCGCCATGACCAGGAGTGCCATGGAGTGAGAGCACCATGCAAGCCATTTACTTGTTACAGATTGCTTATAATTAAATTATAATCAACATCAAGCCAGGCGCATTACGCAGATGCAGACGAAAATGGAGACGTAGAGACCAAGACCAAGACATGCAGCCAGTGAGACCGGTCTGAGGCCGCTGCTGCTGCTCACATGCATCTAACAAGCCTTCAACTATCTAATCAACGTACAAGTGAAAATATCAATACCTCAAGTAATCAAAATCACTTGAGAATTCAAATCTATATGCGACAGTTGCAACTCGAGTCCAGAGTGGGGAGATTGATGAAAAAAAAGCAACAACAACTAAGATTATTCGAATTTAATGGGCGCAACGCGCGTGGAGACTTCACAAGTGAGGCAACGCCAACTACAACAAAAACAACAACTGAGACGTTTCACAGACATGTTAGGAAAAGCTAAAACTGGACCTGCTTCCTGTTGCCTGGTCCTGCCTGTGTCTGGTCTGGCCTGGTCTTTTGCAGTTATACTGTGCTCGCACTGTGACCTGTCATCATGATTGATACGTTTGATGGATTCATTCGAGCTGACTGCTGTGTGGCGTTCAGTTTTAAAGTTTGCTGATTGATCCCAGCGTGTTGATTACAATCGACGCCGACGTACACGCAGATGCAGGCACAGGTAGTTGGCGCAGGCAGTTGGCGCTGTATGGGGAGTCTTGCAACGCATGCTGCTGGGAATTCAATCAAAAGTGTCAACGCTGGCACAACATCTCTTACTGCTAAAGGTGCCGAAACCACTAACTAAATACAGTGGTAACTGAATATTAGAATAGAATATTAGAATATTAGAAATGATAAGAAAGGCAAAAATCCCTTTTTCATTGATAAGCAATTTTAAAAATTATGGAACTTTGGAAAAGTGGGAAGTATAAAAAAAAATTTTAATAAATTATAGAAATTTTTAAATATTTTGAAATTAAGAAAATTGACAGTTAATATTTTTAAAACATTTTTAAAAGCTTTAAATATTCTTAATGAATTTTAAATAATACGCAAATTTAGGAGAAATGTGGAAATTTGACGATGACGTCACGATATGCTGCAAAGGCGCAAAGATTGTAACTATGGAAAACGTTTAGATGAATATCTTCGGTGTTTATTGTTCGATTGGATTGTAATCTTGAAAATAGATTTATATTGTAATTATCTATGTTTATACCAAAGCAGAAAGCCATAACTTCAATACTTTTCCTAATAATCGTAATTATCGTTTTGCGTGGGCGGTGGGCGCGACATCGAAAATTGAAAATAAACTCGATCTACCTATGGTATACAGGAAATTAGGTGTCTCTACCTTTTGTAATAGCTGAGATCTAGACGTACAGACGGACAGACGGACATGGCTATATCGACTCGGCTGTTGATGCTGAGCCAGAATATATATACTTTATGGGGTCGGAGGTGTCTCCTTCTGCCTGTTACATACATTTTCGGTTTGAACAAAGTTATAATACCCTTCTACTCTATGAGTAGCGGGTATAAAAAAAAAAACATTTTTGCACACATTTAATTTTTGATGCGGGCGGGACTCGAACCCGTAAATGCATAATAGTACTGTTCGTTTTGCAGTCCACAACTTAACCCATTTCACTACCGTACACGCACACACGATTCGGCACAATGCTGCAAGCAGCGCTGCCGGCAGCGCTGCTTACAGCTATGGAACACGTTAAGCTGAATAACTTCTGTATTTACTATCCGATTGTTACCAAATTTTCAGAGATCATCTGGCTAGCTATAGTTTTCATATAAACCGAAAATGAACAATATGGAATCAAAATTGCGCTTGTAATCAATTTGTTTTATTTATAGGGGCGGACTCTATGAGTAGCGGGTATAATAAAAATAAAAAAAATATAAGAAAGAGGTGCGCTCTAACAATCGCACACAGCTGATGTAAGAGACTGTCACTTCTCCACTTGTTATTTACAGGGGCGGAAGGGGGCGTGGCCAAAATCCAAAATAAACTTGATCAGCGTACAATAATAACACATTTTGTCACCAAATTTGATAGTTCTAGCTCTTATAATAGCTGATATCTAGATTTTCACACGCCAGACGGACGGACAGACGGACAGACGGACATGGCTATGTCGACTCGGCTATTGATCCTGAGCCAGAATATATATACTTTATGGGGTCGGAGGTGTCTCCTTCTGCCTGTTACATACATTTTCGGTTTGAACAAAGTTATAATACCCTTCTACTTTATGAGTAGCGGGTATAATAAAAATAAAAAAATATAAGAAAAAGGTGTGCTCTTACAATCGCACACAGCTGATTTAAGAGACTGTCACTTTTCCACTTGTTAACTAAGTTCATTGTGAGAGATTTAAAAAATTTTAAATAAAACGCATGACTACCAATTAATGCATATTCAAAAATTAAAGTAAAAGTTCTTAAAAAAAAAATAAAAAGAACAAGCTTAAGCGGGATGAACTGGGAATCGAACCATGGACCTGTCGGTTCAGGAGTTCATCGCTTTTCCACTAAGCTACTGACGCTGTTATCCAACAACTGCAAAAATTTGCATTGTAAGGCATTCTTATTATTTCCTGTACAAATAAAGAATTTTCGCTGCCGGCAGCGCTGCTTACAGCTATGGAAAACGTTAAGCCTAATAAGGTCTGTGTTTATTATCCGATTGTTACCAAATTTTCAGAGATCATCTGGCTAGCTACAGTTATCATGTAAACCGAATATGAACAATATGGCATCAAAATTACGCTTGTAATCAATTTTTTTCGATTTACAGGGGCGGAAGGGGGCGTGGCCAAAATCCAAAATAAACCTGATCAGCGTGCAATAATAACACATTTTGTCCCCATATTTGGTAATCCTAGCTCTTATAATAGCTGAGATCTAGATTTTCACACGGACAGACAGACGGACATGGCTATATCGACTCGGATGTTGATCCTGAGCCAGAATATATATACTTTATGGGGTCGGAGGTGTCTCCTTCTGCCAGTTACATACATTTTCGGTTTGAACAAAGTTATAATACCCTTCTACTCTATGAGTAGCGGGTATAAAAAAGAACAAGCTTAAGCGGCATGAACTGGAAATCGAACCACGGGCCTGTCGGTTCAGGAGTTCATCGCTTTTCCACTAAGCTACTGACGCTGTTATCCAACAACTGCAAAAATTTGCATTGTATGGCATTCTTATTATTTCCTGTACAAATAAAGACTAACGCTGCCGGCAGCGCTGCTTACAGCTATGGAAAACGTTAAGCTGAATAACTTCTGTGTTTACTATCCGATTATTACCAAATCATCAGAGATCATCTGGCTAGCTATAGTTATCATATAAACCGAAAATGAACAATATGGAATCAAAATTGCGCTTGTAATCAATTTGTTTTATTTACAGGGACGGAAGGGGGCGTGGCCGAAATCCAAAATAAACTTGATCAGCGTACAATAATAACACATTTTGTCATCAAATTCGGTAGTTCTAGCTCTTAAAATAGCTGAGATCTAGATATTCGCACGGACAGACGGACGGACAGACAGACAGACGGACAGACGGACATGGCTATATCGACTCGGCTGTTGATGCTGAGCTAGAATATATATACTTTATGGGGTCGGAGGTGTCTCCTTCTGCCTGTTACATACATTTTCGGTTTGAACAAAGTTATAATACCCTTCTACTCTATGAGTAGCGGGTATAAAAAAAAAACATTTTTGCACACATTTAATTTTTGATGCGGGCGGGACTCGAACCCGTAAATGCATAATAGTTCTGTTTGTTTTGCAGTCCACAACTTAACCCATTTCACCACCGTACACGCACACACGATTCGGCACAATGCTGCAAGCAGCGCTGCCGGCAGCGCTGCTTACAGCTATGGAAAACCTTAAGCTGAATAACTTCTGTGTTTATTATCCGATTGTTACCAAATTTTTAGAGATCATCTGGCTAGCCATAGTTATCATGTAAACCGAAAATGTATTGTTCATTTTCAAAAATGCATCAAAATTGCACTTGTTATCAATGTTTTTCGATTTGCGGGGGTGGAAGGGGGCGTGGCCAAAATCCAAAATAAACCTGATCAGCGTGCAATAATAACACATTTTGTCCCCAAATTTGGTAATCCTAGCTCTTATAATAGCTGAGATCTAGATTTTCACACGGACAGACAGACGGACATGGCTATATCGACTCGGCTGTTGATCCTGAGCCAGAATATATATACTTTATGGGGTCTGAGGTGTCTCCTTCTGCCTGTTACATACATTTTCGGTTTGAACAAAGTTATAATACCCTTCTACAATATGAGTAGCGGGTATAAAAAAGAACAAGCTTAAGCGGCATGAACTGGAAATCGAACCACGGGCCTGTCGGTTCAGGAGTTCATCGCTTTTCCACTAAGCTACTGACGCTGTTATCCAACAACTGCAAAAATTTGCATTGTATGGCATTCTTATTATTTCCTGTACAAATAAAGACTAACGCTGCCGGCAGCGCTGCTTACAGCTATGGAAAACGTTAAGCTGAATAACTTCTGTGTTTACTATCCGATTATTACCAAATCATCAGAGATCATCTGGCTAGCTATAGTTATCATATAAACCGAAAATGAACAATATGGAATCAAAATTGCGCTTGTAATCAATTTGTTTTATTTATAGGGGCGGAAGGGGGCGTGGCCGAAATCCAAAATAAACTTGATCAGCGTACAATAATAACACATTTTGTCACCAAATTCGGTAGTTCTAGCTCTTAAAATAGCTGAGATCTAGATATTCACACGGACAGACGGACGGACAGACAGAAAGACGGACAGACGGACATGGCTATATCGACTCGGCTGTTAATCCTGAGCCAGAATATATATACTTTATGGGGTCGGAGGTGTCTCCTTCTGCCTGTTACATACATTTTCGGTTTGAACAATGTTATAATACCCTTCTACTCTATGAGTAGCGGGTATAATAAAAATAAACAAAATATAAGAAAAAGGTGCGCTCTAACAATCGCACACAGCTGATTTAAGAGACTGTCACTTCTCCACTTGTTATTTACAGGGACGGAAGGGGGCGTGGCCAAAATCCAAAATAAACTTGATCAGCGTACAATAATAACACATTTTGTCACCAAATTTGATAGTTATAGCTCTTATAATAGCTGATATCTAGATTTTCACACGCCAGACGGACGGACAGACGGACATGGCTATGTCGACTCGGCTGTTGATCCTGAGCCAGAATATATATACTTTATGGGGTCGGATGTGTCTCCTTCTGCCTGTTACATACATTTTCGGTTTGAACAAAGTTATAATACCCTTCTACTCTATGAGTAGCGGGTATAATAAAAATAAAAAAATATAAGAAAAAAGGTGCGCTCTAACAATCGCACACAGCTGATTTATGAGACTGTCACTTCTCCACTTGTTAACTAAGTTCATTGTGAGAGATTAAAAAAATTTTAAATAAAATGCATGACTACCAATTAATGCATATTCAAAAATTAAAGTAAATGTTCTTAAAAAAAATAAAAAAAGAACAAGCTTAAGCGGGATCAACTGGGAATCGAACCATGGACCTGTCGGTTCAGGAGTTCATCGCTTTTCCACTAAGCTACTGACGCTGTTATCCAACAACTACAAAAATTTGCATTGTAAGGCATTCTTATTATTTCCTGTACAAATAAAGAATTTGCGCTGCCGGCAGCGCTGCTTACAGCTATGAAAAACGTTAAGCTGAATAACTTTTGTGTTTATTATCCGATTGTTACCAAATTTTCAGAGATCAATTGACTAGCTATAGTTATCATATGAACAATATGGAATCATAATTACTCTTGTTATTAATTTTTTCGATTTACATGGACGGAAGGGGGCGTGGCCAAAATCCAAAACAAACTTGATCAGCGTGCAATAATAACACATACTGTCACCAAATTTGGTAGTTCTAGCTCTTATAATAGCTGAGATCTAGATTTTCGCGGACAGACAGACGGACAGACAGACAGACAAACAGACGGACATGGCTATGTCGACTCGGCTGTTGATCCTGAGCCAGAATATATATACTTTATGGGGTCGGAGGTGTCTCCTTCTGCATGTTTAATACATTTTCGGTTTGAACAAAGTTATAACACCCTTCTACTCTATGAGTAGCGGGTATAAAAAAGAAAAAGCTTAAGCGGCATGAACTGGGAATCGAACCACGGGCCTGTCGGTTCAGGAGTTCATCGCTTTTTCACTAAGCTACGGACGCTGTTATCCAACAACTGCAAAAATTTGCATTGTAAGGCATTCTTGTTATTTCCTGTACAAATAAAGAATTTGCGCTGCCGGCAGCGCTGCTTACAGCTATGGAAAACGTTAAGCTGAATAACTTCTGTGTTTATTATCCGATTGTTACCAAATTTTCAGAGATCATCTGGGTAGCTATAGTTATCATATAAACCGAAAATGAACAATATGGCATCAAAAGTGCGCTTGTAATCAATTTTTTTTTATTTACAGGGGCGGAAGGGGGCGTGGCCAAAATCTAAAATAAACTTGATCAGCGTGCAATAATAACACATACTGTCACCAAATTTGGTAGTTCTAGCTCTTATAATAGCTGAGATCTAGGTTTTCACACGGACAAACAGACGGACAGACAGGCAGACGGACAGAAGGACATGGCTTTGTCGACTCGGCTGTTGATCCTGAGCCAGAATATATATACTTCATGGGGTCGGAATTGTCTCCTTCTGCCTGTTACATATATTTTCGGTTTGAACCAAGTTATAATACCCTTCTACTCTATGAGTAGCGGGTATAATAAAGCTGAATAACTTCTGTGTTTATTATTCGATTGTTACCAAATTTTTAGAGATCATCTGCTAGCTATAGTTATCATGTAGTCCAAAAATGAACAATATGGCATCAAAATTGCGTTTGTAATCAATTTTTTCGATTTACAGGGGTGGAAGGGGGGAGTGGGCAAAATTCAAAATAAACTTGATCAGCGTGCAATAATAACACATATTGTCACCAAATTTGATAGTTTTAGCTATTATAATAGCTGAGATCTAGATTTTCACACGGACAGACAGACGAACAGACAGACAGACGGACACACGGACATGGCTATATCGACTCGGATGTTGATCCTGAGCCAGAATATATATACTTTATGGGGTCGGAGGTGTCTCCTTCTGCCTGTTACATACATTTTTTTGCTTGAACAAAGTTATAATACCCTTCTACTCTATGAGTAGCGGGTATAAAAATGAAAAAAGCTTAAGCGGCATGAACTGGGAATCGAACCACGGGCCTGTCGGTTCAGGAGTTCATCGCTTTTCCACTAAGCTACTGACGCTGTTATCCAACAACTGCAAACATTTGCATTGTAAGGCATTCTTATTATTTCCTGTACAAATAAAGAATTTGCGCTGCCGGCAGCGCTGCTTACAGCTATGGAAAACGTTAAGCTGAATAACTTCTGTATTTACTATCCGATTGTAACCAAATTTTCAGAGATCATCTGGCTAGCTATAGTCATCATATAAACCGAAAATGAACAATATGGCATCAAAATTGCGCTTGTAATCAATTTGTTTTATTTATAGGGGCGGAAGGGGCAGTGGCCAAAATCCAAAATAAACTTGATCAGAGTGCAATAATAACACATACTGTCACCAAATTTGGTAGTTCTAGTTCTTATAATAGCTGAGATCTAGATTTTCACACGGACAGACAGACGGACAGACAGACAGACAGACAGACGGACAGACAGACATGGCTATATCGACTCAGCTGTTGATGCTGAGACAGAATATATATATTTTATGGGGTCGGAGGTGTCTCCTTCTGCCTGTTACATACATTTTCGGTTTGAACAATGTTATAATACCCTTCTACTCTATGAGTAGCGGGTATAATAAAAATAAACAAAATATAAGAAAAAGGTGCGCTCTAACAATCGCACACAGCTGATTTAAGAGACTGTCACTTCTCCACTTGTTATTTACAGGGACGGAAGGGGGCGTGGCCAAAATCCAAAATAAACTTGATCAGCGTACAATAATAACACATTTTGTCACCAAATTTGATAGTTATAGCTCTTATAATAGCTGATATCTAGATTTTCACACGCCAGACGGACGGACAGACGGACATGGCTATGTCGACTCGGCTGTTGATCCTGAGCCAGAATATATATACTTTATGGGGTCGGATGTGTCTCCTTCTGCCTGTTACATACATTTTCGGTTTGAACAAAGTTATAATACCCTTCTACTCTATGAGTAGCGGGTATAATAAAAATAAAAAAATATAAGAAAAAGGTGCGCTCTAACAATCGCACACAGCTGATTTATGAGACTGTCACTTCTCCACTTGTTAACTAAGTTCATTGTGAGAGATTAAAAAAATTTTAAATAAAATGCATGACTACCAATTAATGCATATTCAAAAATTAAAGTAAATGTTCTTAAAAAAAAAAATAAAAAGAACAAGCTTAAGCGGGATCAACTGGGAATCGAACCATGGACCTGTCGGTTCAGGAGTTCATCGCTTTTCCACTAAGCTACTGACGCTGTTATCCAACAACTACAAAAATTTGCATTGTAAGGCATTCTTATTATTTCCTGTACAAATAAAGAATTTGCGCTGCCGGCAGCGCTGCTTACAGCTATGAAAAACGTTAAGCTGAATAACTTTTGTGTTTATTATCCGATTGTTACCAAATTTTCAGAGATCAATTGACTAGCTATAGTTATCATATGAACAATATGGAATCATAATTACTCTTGTTATTAATTTTTTTCGATTTACATGGACGGAAGGGGGCGTGGCCAAAATCCAAAACAAACTTGATCAGCGTGCAATAATAACACATACTGTCACCAAATTTGGTAGTTCTAGCTCTTATAATAGCTGAGATCTAGATTTTCGCGGACAGACAGACGGACAGACAGACAGACAAACAGACGGACATGGCTATGTCGACTCGGCTGTTGATCCTGAGCCAGAATATATATACTTTATGGGGTCGGAGGTGTCTCCTTCTGCATGTTTAATACATTTTCGGTTTGAACAAAGTTATAACACCCTTCTACTCTATGAGTAGCGGGTATAAAAAAAGAAAAAGCTTAAGCGGCATGAACTGGGAATCGAACCACGGGCCTGTCGGTTCAGGAGTTCATCGCTTTTTCACTAAGCTACGGACGCTGTTATCCAACAACTGCAAAAATTTGCATTGTAAGGCATTCTTGTTATTTCCTGTACAAATAAAGAATTTGCGCTGCCGGCAGCGCTGCTTACAGCTATGGAAAACGTTAAGCTGAATAACTTCTGTGTTTATTATCCGATTGTTACCAAATTTTCAGAGATCATCTGGGTAGCTATAGTTATCATATAAACCGAAAATGAACAATATGGCATCAAAAGTGCGCTTGTAATCAATTTTTTTTTATTTACAGGGGGCGGAAGGGGGCGTGGCAAAATCTAAAATAAACTTGATCAGCGTGCAATAATAACACATACTGTCACCAAATTTGGTAGTTCTAGCTCTTATAATAGCTGAGATCTAGGTTTTCACACGGACAAACAGACGGACAGACAGGCAGACGGACAGAAGGACATGGCTTTGTCGACTCGGCTGTTGATCCTGAGCCAGAATATATATACTTCATGGGGTCGGAGTTGTCTCCTTCTGCCTGTTACATATATTTTCGGTTTGAACCAAGTTATAATACCCTTCTACTCTATGAGTAGCGGGTATAATAAAGCTGAATAACTTCTGTGTTTATTATTCGATTGTTACCAAATTTTTAGAGATCATCTGCTAGCTATAGTTATCATGTAGTCCAAAAATGAACAATATGGCATCAAAATTGCGTTTGTAATCAATTTTTTTCGATTTACAGGGGTGGAAGGGGGAGTGGGCAAAATTCAAAATAAACTTGATCAGCGTGCAATAATAACACATATTGTCACCAAATTTGATAGTTTTAGCTATTATAATAGCTGAGATCTAGATTTTCACACGGACAGACAGACGAACAGACAGACAGACGGACACACGGACATGGCTATATCGACTCGGATGTTGATCCTGAGCCAGAATATATATACTTTATGGGGTCGGAGGTGTCTCCTTCTGCCTGTTACATACATTTTTTGCTTGAACAAAGTTATAATACCCTTCTACTCTATGAGTAGCGGGTATAAAAATGAAAAAGCTTAAGCGGCATGAACTGGGAATCGAACCACGGGCCTGTCGGTTCAGGAGTTCATCGCTTTTCCACTAAGCTACTGACGCTGTTATCCAACAACTGCAAACATTTGCATTGTAAGGCATTCTTATTATTTCCTGTACAAATAAAGAATTTGCGCTGCCGGCAGCGCTGCTTACAGCTATGGAAAACGTTAAGCTGAATAACTTCTGTATTTACTATCCGATTGTAACCAAATTTTCAGAGATCATCTGGCTAGCTATAGTCATCATATAAACCGAAAATGAACAATATGGCATCAAAATTGCGCTTGTAATCAATTTGTTTTATTTATAGGGGGCGGAAGGGGCAGTGGCCAAAATCCAAAATAAACTTGATCAGAGTGCAATAATAACACATACTGTCACCAAATTTGGTAGTTCTAGTTCTTATAATAGCTGAGATCTAGATTTTCACACGGACAGACAGACGGACAGACAGACAGACAGACAGACGGACAGACAGACATGGCTATATCGACTCAGCTGTTGATGCTGAGACAGAATATATATATTTTATGGGGTCGGAGGTGTCTCCTTCTGCCTGTTACATACATTTTCGGTTTGAACAAAGTTATAATACCCATCTACTCTCTGAGTAGCGGGTATAAAAATGAATAATATGGCATCAAAATTGCGTTTGTAATCAATTTTTTTTTATTTACAGGGGTGGAAGGGGGCGTGGCCAAAATCCAAAATAAACTTGATCTAGCTCTTATAATAGCTGAGATCTAGATTTTCACACGGACAGACAGACGGACACACAGACGGACAGACAGACAGACGGACAGACGGACATGGCAATATCGACTCGGCTCTTGATCCTGAGCCAGAATATATATATTTTATGGGGTCGGAGGTGTCTGCTTCTGCCTATTACATACATTTTTGGTTTGAACAAAGTTATAATACCCTTCTACTCTATGAGTACCGGGTATAAAAATGAATAATATGGCATCAAAACTGCGCTTGTAATCAATTTTTTTTATTTACAGGGGCGGAAGGGGGCGTGGCCAAAATCCAAAATGAACTTGATTAGAGTGGAATTATAACACATACTGTCACCAAATTTGGTAGTTTTAGCTCTTATAATAGCTGAGATCTAGATTTTTACGGACAGACAGACTGACAGACAGACAGACGGACATGGCTATATCGACTCAGCTGTTGATCCTGAGACAGAATATATATATTTTATGGGGTCGGAGGTGTCTTCTTCTGCCTGTTACATACATTTTCGGTTTGAACAAAGTTATAATACCCTTTCACTCTCTGAGTAGCGGGTATAAAAATGAAAAATATGGCATCAAAATTGCGCTTGTAATCAATTTTTTTTTATTTACAGGGGTGGAAGGGGGCGTGGCCAAAATCCAAAATAAACTTGATCAGCGTGGAATTATAACACATTTTGTCACCAAATTTGATAGTTCTAGCTCTTATAATAGCTGAGATCTAGATTTTCACGGACAGACAGATGGACAGATAAAAAATAAACTTGATCAGCGTGGAATTATAACACATTTTGTCACCAAATTTGATAGTTCTAGCTCTTATAATAGCTGAGATCTAGATTTTCACGGACAGACAGATGGACAGACGGACAGACAGACAGACGGACAGACGGACATGGCTATGTCGACTCGGAGCCAGAATATATATACTTTATGGGGTTGGAGGTGTCTCCTTCTGCCTGTTACCTACATTTTCGGTTTGAACAAAGTTATAATACCCTTCTACTCTATGAGTAGCGGGTATAATAAAAATAAAAAAATATAAGAAAAAGGTGCGCTCTAACAGTCGCACACAGCTGATTTAAGAGACTGTCACTTCTCCACTTGTCAACTAAATTCATTGTGAGCGATTAAAAGAATTTTAAATAAAATGCATGACCACCAATTAATTCATGTTCAAAAATTAAGGTAAAAGTTCTTATAAAAAAAAATAAAAAGAACAAGCTTAAGCGGCATGAACTGGGAATCGAACCACGGACCTGTCGGTTCAGGAGTTCATCGCTTTTCCACTAAGCTAGTGACGCTGTTATCCAACCACTGCAAAAATTTGCATTGTAAGGCACTCTTATTATTTCCTGTACAAATAAAGAATTTGCGCTGCCGGCAGCGCTGCTTACAGCTATCGAAAACGTTAAGCTGAATAACTTCTGTGTTTATTATCCGATTGTTACCAAATTTTCAGAGATCATCTGCTAGCTATAGTTATCATGTAGTCCGAAAATGAACAATATGGCATCAAAATTGCGCTTGTAATCAGTTTTTTTCGATTTACAGGGGCGGAAGGGGGAGTGGCCAAAATTCAAAATAAACTTGATCAGCGTGCAATAATAACACCTTTTGTCACCAAATTTGGTAGTTTTCGCTGTTATAATAGCTGAGGTCTAGATTTTCACACGGACAGACAGACGGACAGACGGACATGGCTATATCGACGCGGCTCTTGATCCTGAGCCAGAATATATATATTTTTTATGGGGTCGGAGGTGTCTGCTTCTGCCTATTACATACATTTTTGGTTTGAACAAAGTTATAATACCCTTCTACTCTATGAGTACCGGGTATAAAAATGAATAATATGGCATCAAAACTGCGCTTGTAATCAATTTTTTTTATTTACAGGGGCTGAAGGGGGCGTGGCCAAAATCCAAAATAAACTTGATTAGCGTGGAATTATAACACATACTGTCACCAAATTTGGTAGTTTTAGCTCTTATAATAGCTGAGATCTAGATTTTCACGGACAGACAGACTGACAGACAGACAGACGGACATGGCTATATTGACTCAGCTGTTGATGCTGAGACAGAATATATATATTTTATGGGGTCGGAGGTGTCTCCTTCTGCCTGTTACATACATTTTCGGCTTGAACAAAGTTATAATACCCTTCTACTCTCTGAGTAGCGGGTATAAAAATGAAAAATATGGCATCAAAATTGCGCTTGTAATCAATTTTTTTTTATTTACAGGGGTGGAAGGGGGCGTGGCCAAATCCAAAATAAACTTGATCAGCGTGGAATTATAACACATTTTGTCACCAAATTTGATAGTTCTAGCTCTTATAATAGCTGAGATCTAGATTTTCACGGACAGACAGATGGACAGATGGACAGACGGACAGACAGACAGACGGACAGACGGACATGGCTATGTCGACTCGGAGCCAGAATATATATACTTTATGGGGTTGAAGGTGTCTCCTTCTGCCTGTTACCTACATTTTCGGTTTGAACAAAGTTATAATACCCTTCTACTCTATGAGTAGCGGGTATAATAAAAATAAAAAAATATAAAAAAAGGTGCGCTCTAACAGTCGCACACAGCTGATTTAAGAGACTGTCACTTCTCCACTTGTCAACTAAATTCATTGTGAGCGATTAAAAGAATTTTAAATAAAATGCATGACCACCAATTAATTCATGTTCAAAAATTAAGGTAAAAGTTCTTATAAAAAACAATAAAAAGAACAAGCTTAAGCGGCATGAACTGGGAATCGAACCACGGACCTGTCGGTTCAGGAGTTCATCGCTTTTCCACTAAGCTACTGACGCTGTTATCCAACAACTGCAAGCATTTGCATTGTAAGGCATTCTTATTATTTCTTGTACAAATAAAGAATTTGCGCTGCCGGCAGCGCTGCTTACAGCTATGGAAAACGTTAAGCTGAATAACTTTTGTGTTTACTATCCAATTGTTACCAAATTTTCAGAGATCATCTGGCTAGCTATAGTTATCATATAAACCGAAAATGAACAATATGGCATCAAAATTGCGCTTGTAATCAATTTATATTATTTATAGGGGCGGAAGGGGCCGTGGCCAAAATCCAAAATAAACTTGATCAGCGTGCAATAATAACACATACTGTCACCAATATTGGTAGTTCTAGCTCTTATAATAGCTGAGATCTAGATTTTCACACGGACAGACAGACGGACAGACAGACAGACAGACGGACATGGCTATATCGATTCGGCTGTTGATCCTGAGCCAGAATATATATATTTTATGGGGTCGGAGGTGTCTCCTTCTGCCTGTTACATACATTTTCGGTTTGAACAAAGTTATAATACCCTTCTACTCTATGAGTAGCGGGTATAAAAATGAACAATATGGCAATAAAATTGCGCTTGTAATCAATTTTTTTTATTTACAGGGGCGGAAGGGGGCGTGGCCAAAATCCAAAACAAACTTGATCAGCGTGGAATTATACCACATACTGTCACCAAATTTGGTAGTTCTAGCTCTTATAATAGCTGAGATCTAGATTTTCACGGACGGACAGACGGACGGACAGACAGACAGACGGACAGACGGACATGGCTATATCGACGCGGCTCTTGATCCTGAGCCAGAATATATATATTTTTTATGGGGTCGGAGGTGTCTGCTTCTGCCTATTACATACATTTTTGGTTTGAACAAAGTTATAATACCCTTCTACTCTATGAGTACCGGGTATAAAAATGAATAATATGGCATCAAAACTGCGCTTGTAATCAATTTTTTTTATTTACAGGGGCGGAAGGGGGCGTGGCCAAAATCCAAAATAAACTTGATTAGCGTGGAATTATAACACATACTGTCACCAAATTTGGTAGTTTTAGCTCTTATAATAGCTGAGATCTAGATTTTCACGGACAGACAGACTGACAGACAGACAGACGGACATGGCTATATTGACTCAGCTGTTGATGCTGAGACAGAATATATATATTTTATGGGGTCGGAGGTGTCTCCTTCTGCCTGTTACATACATTTTCGGTTTGAACAAAGTTATAATACGAGGGTCGTTTGATAAGTCCGTGACTTTTTGAATAAATTATATTTTTTTCGTCAAAGAAGCGTTTTATTTCTCAACATAATCTCCTTTTAGCTCTATACATTTAGTCCAGCGTTTTTCCAATTTTTTTATTTCTTCCAAATAATAGGTTTTCTCAAGGCCCTCAAAATAGTCGTTTGTTTCTGTGATGACCTCTTCATTTGACCCGAATCTCTTACCGCCGAGCCATTTCTTCATGTTTGGAAACAAAAAATAGTCACAGGGGGCTAAATCTGGAGAATATGCTGGATGGGGTAGCAGTTCGTAGCCCAATTTATGAAATTTTGCCATGCTGACTACACACGTGTGCACCCGTGCATTGTCCTGATGGAACAGCACTTTTTTTCGCCAAATGCGGTCGTTTCTGCTTCAAATCAATATCGAATCTGTCCAAAAGCTCTGAATAATATTCGCCGGTGATCGTTTTACCCTTTTCAAGGTAATCGATGTGAATGATACCTTGTGCATCCCAAAAAACTGTGGCCATGACCTTGTTGGCCGACAGACCCACCTTGGCCTTCTTTGGTGCACGTTCACCCGGAGAAACCCACTGTCTTGATTGTTCTTTGGTCTCTGGTGTGGTGTGGTGGATCCATGTTTCGTCTACGGTAACGAAACGGCGCAAAAATTCGTTTGGATTGCGGTTGAACATCGCCAAACACTCCTTTGAAATGGTCACACGGTTGCGCTTATGGTCGTGTGTGAGCAATCGCGGCACCCATCGCGCGGAAAGCTTTTTCATGTCCAAATATTCATGTAAAATGTGATGTACCCGTTCAGTTGAGATGCCTACAGCCTCAGCTACCTCACGCACTTTCATTCTCCGATCATCCAATATCATTCCATGGATTTTGTCGACGATTTCTGGCATGACGACCTCTTTTGGGCGACCTGAACGTTCGGCATCACTTGTACTGGTACGACCACAACGGAAATTGATGGTGCAGAGTCCCCATAATATTTATCAAGTCTTTCCTTGGTTTCGGTGATGGATTTTTTACGCAAAAAATAATGCTTAATTAGCACACGAAATTCACTTTTTTCCATTTTCGTTAAAATTCACGAGATCGTCTGCTTTCAATGCCTATAAAACGCAAACCAAAAAACGCAGCTTTCTCAAAATTTTACAGTCAGCTGTTAATCGATAACTGCTGACAGGAGCAGTGTTGTATTTAGAGCAGGTGCGCGGCAAATACAAAAAGTCACGGTCTTATCAAACGACCCTCGTACCCTTCTACTCTCTGAGTAGCGGGTATAAAAATGAAAAATATGGCATCAAAATTGCGCTTGTAATCAATTTTTTTTTATTTACAGGGGTGGAAGGGGGCGTGGCCAAAATCCAAAATAAACTTGATCAGCGTGGAATTATAACACATTTTGTGTCCAAATTTGATAGTTCTAGCTCTTATAATAGCTGAGATCTAGATTTTCACGGACTGACAGATGGACAGATGGACAGACGGACAGACAGACAGACGGACATGGCTATGTCGACTCGGAGCCAGAATATATATACTTTATGGGGTTGAAGGTGTCTCCTTCTGCCTGTTACCTACATTTTCGGTTTGAACAAAGTTATAATACCCTTCTACTCTATGAGTAGCGGGTATAATAAAAATAAAAAAATATAAAAAAAAGGTGCGCTCTAACAGTCGCACACAGCTGATTTAAGAGACTGTCACTTCTCCACTTGTCAACTAAATTCATTGTGAGCGATTAAAAGAATTTTAAATAAAATGCATGACCACCAATTAATTCATGTTCAAAAATTAAGGTAAAAGTTCTTATAAAAAACAATAAAAAGAACAAGCTTAAGCGGCATGAACTGGGAATCGAACCACGGACCTGTCGGTTCAGGAGTTCATCGCTTTTCCACTAAGCTACTGACGCTGTTATCCAACCACTGGAAAAATTTGCATTGTAAGGCACTCTTATTATTTCCTGTACAAATAAAGAATTTGCGCTGCCGGCAGCGCTGCTTACAGCTATGGAAAAAATTAAGCTGAATAACTTCGGTGTTTATTATCCGATTGTTACCAAATTTTCAGAGATCATCTGCTAGCTATAGTTATCATGTAGTCCGAAAATGAACAATATGGCATCAAAATTGCGCTTGTAATCAGTTTTTTTCGATTTACAGGGGCGGAAGGGGGAGTGGCCAAAATTCAAAATAAACTTGATCAGCGTGCAATAATAACACCTTTTGTCACCAAATTTGGTAGTTTTCGCTGTTATAATAGCTGAGGTCTAGATTTTCACACGGACAGACAGACGGACAGACGGACATGGCTATATCGACTCGGCTGTTGATCCTGAGCCAGAATATATATACTTTATGAGGTCGGAGGTGTCTCCTTCTGCCTGTTACATACATTTTTGGCTTGAATTAAGTTATAATACCCTTCCACTCTATGAGTAGTGGGTATAAAAAAGAAAAATCTTAAGCGGCATTAACTGGGAATCGAACCACGGGCCTGTCGGTTCAGGAGTTCATCGCTTTTCCACTAAGCTACTGACGCTGTTATCCAACAACTGCAAGCATTTGCATTGTAAGGCATTCTTATTATTTCTTGTACAAATAAAGAATTTGCGCTGCCGGCAGCGCTGCTTACAGCTATGGAAAACGTTAAGCTGAATAACTTTTGTGTTTACTATCCAATTGTTACCAAATTTTCAGAGATCATCTGGCTAGCTATAGTTATCATATAAACCGAAAATGAACAATATGGCATCAAAATTGCGCTTGTAATCAATTTATATTATTTATAGGGGCGGAAGGGGCCGTGGCCAAAATCCAAAATAAACTTGATCAGCGTGCAATAATAACACATACTGTCACCAAATTTGGTAGTTCTAGCTCTTATAATAGCTGAGATATAGATTTTCACACGGACAGACAGACGGACAGACAGACAGACGGACAGACGGACATGGCTATATCGATTCGGCTGTTGATCCTGAGCCAGAATATATATATTTTATGGGGTCGGAGGTGTCTCCTTCTGCCTGTTACATACATTTTCGGTTTGAACAAAGTTATAATACCCTTCTACTCTATGAGTAGCGGGTATAAAAATGAACAATATGGCAATAAAATTGCGCTTGTAATCAATTTTTTTTTATTTACAGGGGCGGAAGGGGGCGTGGCCAAAATCCAAAAGAAACTTGATCAGCGTGGAATTATACCACATACTGTCACCAAATTTGGTAGTTCTAGCTCTTATAATAGCTGAGATCTAGATTTTCACGGACGGACAGACGGACGGACAGACAGACGGACATGGCTATATCGACTCGGCTGTTGATCCTGAGCCAGAATATATATATTTTAAGGGGTTGGAGGTGTCTCCTTCTGCCTGTTACATACATTTTCGGTTTGAACAAAATTAAAATACCCTTCTACTCTATGAGTAGCGGGTATAAAAATGAACAATATGGCATCAACATTGCGCTTGTAATCAATTTTTTTTTATTTACAGGGGTGGAAGGGGGCGTGGTCAAAATCCAAAATAAACTTGATCAGCGTGGAATTATAACACATACTGTCACCAAATTTGGTAGTTCTAGCTCTAATAATAGCTGAGATCTAGATTTTCACGGACAGACAGACGGACAGACGGACAGACAGAAAGACGGACAGACGGACATGGCTATATCGACTCGGCTGTTGATCCTGAGCCAGAATATATATATTTTATGGGGTCGGAGGTGTCTCCTTCTGCCTGTTACATACATTTTCGGTTTGAACAAAGTTATAATACCCTTCTACTCTATGAGTAGCGGGTATAAAAATGAACAATATGGCATCAAAATTGCGCTTGTAATCAATTTTTTTTTATTTACAAGGGCGGAAGGGGGCGTGGCCAAAATCTAAAATAAACTTGATCAGCGTGCAATAATAACACATACTGTCACCAAATTTGGTAGTTCTAGCTCTCATAATAGCAAGATCTAGGTTTTCACACGGACAAACAGACGGACAGACAGGCAGACGGACAGAAGGACATGGCTTTGTCGACTTGGCTGTTGATCCTGAGCCAGAATATATATACTTCATGGGGTCGGAGTTGTCTCCTTCTGCCTGTTACATATATTTTCGGTTTGAACCAAGTTATAATACCCTGCTACTCTATGAGTAGCGGGTATAATAAAGCTGAATAACTTCTGTGTTTATTATCCGATTGTTACCAAATTTTCAGAGATCATCTGCTAGCTATAGTTATCATGTAGTCCAAAAATGAACAATATGGCATCAAAATTGCGTTTGTAATCAATTTTTTTCGATTTACAGGGGTGGAAGGGGGAGTGGCCAAAATTCAAAATAAACTTGATCAGCGTGCAATAATAACACATATTGTCACCAAATTTGGTAGTTTTAGCTGTTATAATAGCTGAGATCTAGATTTTCACACGGACAGACAGACGAACAGACAGACAGACGGACACACGGACATGGCTATATCGACTCGGCTGTTAATCTTGAGCCAGAATATATATACTTTATGGGGTCGGAGGTGTCTCCTTCTGCCTGTTACATATATTTTTTGCTTGAACAAAGTTATAATACCCTTCCACTCTATGAGTAGCGGGTGTAAAAGTGAAAAAGCTTAAGTGGCATGAACTGGGAATCGAACCACGGGCCTGTCGGTTCAGGAGTTCATCGCTTTTCCACTAAGCTACTGACGCTGTTATCCAACAACTGCAAACATTTGCATTGTAAGGCATTCTTATTATTTCCTGTACAAATAAAGAATTTGCGCTGCCGGCAGCGCTGCTTACAGCTATGGAAAACGTTAAGCTGAATAACTTCTGTATTTACTATCCGATTGTAACCAAATTTTCAGAGATCATCTGGCTAGCTATAGTCATCATGTAAACCAAAAATGAACAATATGGCATCAAAATTGCGCTTGTAATCAATTTGTTTTATTTATAGGGGCGGAAGGGGCAGTGGCCAAAATCCAAAATAAACTTGATCAGCGTGCAATAATAACACATACTGTCACCAAATTTGGTAGTTCTAGTTCTTATAATAGCTGAGATCTAGATTTTCACGGAGAGACAGACTGACAGACAGACAGACGGACATGGCTATATCGACTCGGCTCTTGATCCTGAGCCAGAATATATATATTTTATGGGGTCGGAGGTGTCTGCTTCTGCCTATTACATACATTTTTGGTTTGAACAAAGTTATAATACCCTTCTACTCTATGAGTACCGGGTATAAAAATAAATAATATGGCATCAAAACTGCGCTTGTAATCAATTTTTTTTATTTACAGGGGCGGAAGGGGGCGTGGCCAAAATCCAAAATAAACTTGATTAGCGTGGAATTATAACACATACTGTCACCAAATTTGGTAATTTTAGCTCTTATAATAGCTGAGATCTAGATTTTCACGGAGAGACAGACTGACAGACAGACAGACGGACATGGCTATATCGACTCAGCTGTTGATCCTGAGACAGAATATATATATTTTATGGGGTCGGAGGTGTCTCCTTCTGCCTGTTACATACATTTTCGGTTTGAACAAAGTTATAATACCCTTCTACTCTCTGAGTAGCGGGTATAAAAATGAAAAATATGGCATCAAAATTGCGCTTGTAATCAATTTTTTTTTATTTACAGGGGTGGAAGGGGGCGTGGCCAAAATCCAAAATAAACTTGATCAGCGTGGAATTATAACACATACTGTCACCAAATTTGATAGTTCTAGCTCTTATAATAGCTGAGATCTAGATTTTCACGGACAGACAGACGGACACACGGACAGACAGACAGACGGACAGACGGACATGGCTATGTCGACTCGGAGCCAGAATATATATACCTTATGGGGTCGGAGGTGTCTCCTTCTGCCTGTAACATACATTTTCGGTTTGAACAAAGTTATAATACCCTTCTACTGTATGAGTAGCGGGTATAATAAAAATAAAAATATATAAGAAAAAGGTTCGCTCTAACAATCGCACACAGCTGATTTAAGAGACTGTCACTTCTTTACTTGTTAACTAAATTCATTGTGAGCGATTAAAAGAATTTTAAATAAAATGCATGACCACCAATTAATGCATATTCGAAAATAAAAGTAAAAGTTCTTAAAAAAAAATAAAAACAACAAGCTTAAGCGGCATGAACTGGGAATCGAACCACGGACCTGTCGGTTCAGGAGTTCATCGCTTTTCCACTAAGCTACTGACGCTGTTATCCAACAACTGCAAACATTTGCATTGTAAGGCATTCTTATTATTTCCTGTACAAATAAAGAATTTGCGCTGCCGGCAGCGCTGCTTACAGCTATGGAAAACGTTAAGCTGAATAACTTTTGTGTTTATTATCCGATTGTTACCAAATTTTCAGAGATCATCTGGCTAGCTATAGTTATCATATAAACCGAAAATTAACAATATGGCATTTTTTTTATTTATAGGGGCGGAAGGGTGCGTGGCCAAAATCCAAAATAAACTTGATCAGCGTGCAATAATAACACATACTGTCACCAAATTTGGTAGTTCTAGCTCTTATAATAGCTGAGATATAGATTTTCACACGGACAGACAGACGGACAGACAGACAGACGGACAGACGGACATTGCTATATCGACTCGGCTGTTGATCCTGAGCCAGAATATATATATTTCATGGGGTCGGAAGTGTCTCCTTCTGCCTGTTACATACATTTTTGGTTTGAACAAAGTTATAATACGAAGGGTATGAGGGTATATGGCTACTCTATGAGTAGCGGGTATAAAAATGAACAATATGGCATCAAAACTGCGCTTGTAATCAATTTTTTTTTATTTATTTTTTATTTACAGGGGCGGAAGAGGGCTTGGCCAAAATCCAAAATAAACTTGATCAGCGTGGAATTATAACACATACTGTCACCAAATTTGGTAGTTTTAGCTCTTATAATAGCTGAGATCTAGATTTTCACGGACAGACAGGCGGACAGACGGACAGACAGACAGACAGACGGACAGACGGACACGGCTATATCGACTCGGCTGTTGATCCTGAGCCAGAATATATATATTTTATGGGGTCGGAGGTGTCTCCTTCTGCCTGTTACATACATTTTCGGTTTGAACAAAGTTATAATACCCTTCTACTCTATGAGTAGCGGGTATAAAAATGAACAATATGGCATCAACATTGCGCTTGTAATGAATTTTTTTTTATTTACAGTGGCGGAAGGGGCAGTGGCCAAAATCCAAAATAAACTTGATCAGCGTGAAAATAAAAACACATACTGTCACCAAATTTGGTAGTTCTAGCTCTTATAATAGCTGAGATCTAGATTTTCACGGACAGACAGACGGACAGACAGACAGACGGATAGACGGACATGGCTATATCGACTCGAAGCTAGAATATATATACTTTATTGGGTCGGAGGTGTCTCCTTCTGCCTGTTACATACATTTTCGGTTTGAACAAAGTTATAATACCCTTCTACTCTATGAGTAGCGGGTATAAAAATGAACAATATGGCATCAAAATTGCGCTTGTAATCAATTTTTTTTTATTTACAGGGGTGGAAGGGGGCGTGGCCAAAATCCAAAATAAACTTGATCAGCGTGGAATTATAACACATACTGTCACCAAATTTGATAGTTCTAGCTCTTATAATAGCTGAGATCTAGATTTTCACGGACAGACAGACGGACACACGGACAGACAGACAGACGGACAGACGGACATGGCTATGTCGACTCGGAGCCAGAATATATATACCTTATGGGGTCGGAGGTGTCTCCTTCTGCCTGTAACATACATTTTCGGTTTGAACAAAGTTATAATACCCTTCTACTGTATGAGTAGCGGGTATAATAAAAATAAAAATATATAAGAAAAAGGTTCGCTCTAACAATCGCACACAGCTGATTTAAGAGACTGTCACTTCTTTACTTGTTAACTAAATTCATTGTGAGCGATTAAAAGAATTTTAAATAAAATGCATGACCACCAATTAATGCATATTCGAAAATAAAAGTAAAAGTTCTTAAAAAAAAAATAAAAACAACAAGCTTAAGCGGCATGAACTGGGAATCGAACCACGGACCTGTCGGTTCAGGAGTTCATCGCTTTTCCACTAAGCTTCTGACGCTGTTATCCAACAACTGCAAACATTTGCATTGTAAGGCAGTCTTATTATTTCCTGTACAAATAAAGAATTTGCGCTGCCGGCAGCGCTGCTTACAGCTATGGAAAACGTTAAGCTGAATAACTTTTGTGTTTATTATCCGATTGTTACCAAATTTTCAGAGATCATCTGGCTAGCTATAGTTATCATATAAACCGAAAATTAACAATATGGCATTTTTTTTATTTATAGGGGCGGAAGGGTGCGTGGCCAAAATCCAAAATAAACTTGATCAGCGTGCAATAATAACACATACTGTCACCAAATTTGGTAGTTCTAGCTCTTATAATAGCTGAGATATAGATTTTCACACGGACAGACAGACGGACAGACAGACAGACGGACAGACGGACAGACGGACATTGCTATATCGACTCGGCTGTTGATCCTGAGCCAGAATATATATATTTCATGGGGTCGGAAGTGTCTCCTTCTGCCTGTTACATACATTTTTGGTTTGAACAAAGTTATAATACGAAGGGTATGAGGGTATATGGCTACTCTATGAGTAGCGGGTATAAAAATGAACAATATGGCATCAAAACTGCGCTTGTAATCAATTTTTTTATTTATTTTTTATTTACAGGGGCGGAAGAGGGCGTGGCCAAAATCCAAAATAAACTTGATCAGCGTGGAATTATAACACATACTGTCACCAAATTTGGTAGTTTTAGCTCTTATAATAGCTGAGATCTAGATTTTCACGGACAGACAGGCGGACAGACGGACAGACAGACAGACAGACGGACAGACGGACACGGCTATATCGACTCGGCTGTTGATCCTGAGCCAGAATATATATATTTTATGGGGTCGGAGGTGTCTCCTTCTGCCTGTTACATACATTTTCGGTTTGAACAAAGTTATAATACCCTTCTACTCTATGAGTAGCGGGTATAAAAATGAACAATATGGCATCAACATTGCGCTTGTAATGAATTTTTTTTTATTTACAGTGGCGGAAGGGGGCGTGGCCAAAATCCAAAATAAACTTGATCAGCGTGAAAATAAAAACACATACTGTCACCAAATTTGGTAGTTCTAGCTCTTATAATAGCTGAGATCTAGATTTTCACGGACAGACAGACGGACAGACAGACAGACGGATAGACGGACATGGCTATATCGACTCGAAGCTAGAATATATATACTTTATGGGGTCGGAGGTGTCTCCTTCTGCCTGTTACATACATTTTCGGTTTGAACAAAGTTATAATACCCTTCTACTCTATGAGTAGCGGGTATGAAAATGAACAATATGGCATCAAAACTGCGCTTGTAATCAATTTTTTTTTATTTACAGGGGCGGAAAAGGGCGTGGCCAAAATCCAAAATAAACTTGATCAGCGTGGAATTATAACACATACTGTCACCAAATTTGGTAGTTTTAGCTCTTATAATAGCTGAGATCTAGATTTTCACGGACAGACAGACGGACAGACAGACAGACGGACAGACGGACACGGCTATATCGACTCGGCTGTTGATCCTGAGCCAGAATATATATATTTTATGGGGTCGGAGGTGTCTCCTTCTGCCTGTTACATACATTTTCGGTTTGAATAAAGTCATAATACTCTTCTACTCTATGAGTAGCGGGTATAAAAATGAACAATATGGCATCAAAATTGCGCTTGTAATCAATTTGTTTTTATTTACAGAGGCGGAAGGGGCAGTGGCCAAAATCCAAAATAAACTTGATCAGCGTGGAAATATAACACATACTGTCACCAAATTAGGTAGTTCTAGCTCTTATAATAGCTAAGATCTAGATTTTCACGGACAGACAGACGGACAGACAGACAGACGGACAGACGGACATGGCTATGTCGACTCGGAGCCAGAATATATATACTTTATGGGGTCGAAGGTGTCTCCTTCTGCCTGTTACATACATTTTCGGTTTGAACAAAGTTATAATACCCTTTTACTCTATGAGTAGCGGGTATAATAAAAATAAAAAAATATAAGAAAAAGGTGTGCTCTAACAATCGCACATAGCTGATTTAAGAGACTGTCCCTTCTCCACTTGTTAACTAAATTCATTGTGAGCGATTAAAAGAATTTTATATAAAATGCATGACCACCAATTAATGCATTTTCGAAAATAAAAGTAAAAGTTCTTAAAAAAAAATAAAAACAACAAGCTTAATTGGCATGAACTGGGAATCGAACCACGGACCTGTCGGTTCAGGAGTTCATCGCTTTTCCACTAAGCTACTGACGCTGTTATCCAACAACTGCAAAAATTTGCATTGTAAGGCGTTCTTATTATTTCCTGTACAAATAAATAATTTGCGCTGCCGGCAGCGCTGTTTACAGCTATGGAAAACGTTAAGCTGAATAACTTCTGTGTTTATTATCCGATTGTTACCAAATTTTCAGAGATCATCTGGCTAGCTATAGTTATCATATAAACCGAATGAACAACATGGCATCAAAATTGCGCTTGTAATCAATTTTTTTTATTTACAGGGGCGGAAGGGGGAGTGGCCAAAATCCAAAATAAACTTGATCAGCGTGGAATTGTAACACATACTGTCACCAAATTTGGTAGTTCTAGCTCTTATAATAGCTGAGATCTAGATTTTCACGGACAGACAGACGGACAGACAGACAGACGGACAGACGGACATGGCTATGTCGACTCGGAGCCAGAATATATATACTTTATGGGGTCGGAGGTGTCTCCTTCTGCCTGTTACATACATTTTCGGTTTGAACAAAGTTATAATACCCTTCTACTCTATGAGTAGCGGGTATAAAAATAAATAATATGGCATCAAAACTGCGCTTGTAATCAATTTTTTTTATTTACAGGGGCGGAAGGGGGCGTGGCCAAAATCCAAAATAAACTTGATTAGCGTGGAATTATAACACATACTGTCACCAAATTTGGTAGTTTTAGCTCTTATATAGAATATATATATTTCATGGGGTCGGAAGTGTCTCCTTCTGCCTGTTACATACATTTTTGGTTTGAACAAAGTTATAATACGAAGGGTATGAGGGTATATGGCTACTCTATGAGTAGCGGGTATAAAAATGAACAATATGGCATCAAAACTGCGCTTGTAATCAATTTTTTTTATTTATTTTTTATTTACAGGGGCGGAAGAGGGCTTGGCCAAAATCCAAAATAAACTTGATCAGCGTGGAATTATAACACATACTGTCACCAAATTTGGTAGTTTTAGCTCTTATAATAGCTGAGATCTAGATTTTCACGGACAGACAGGCGGACAGACGGACAGACAGACAGACAGACGGACAGACGGACACGGCTATATCGACTCGGCTGTTGATCCTGAGCCAGAATATATATATTTTATGGGGTCGGAGGTGTCTCCTTCTGCCTGTTACATACATTTTCGGTTTGAACAAAGTTATAATACCCTTCTACTCTATGAGTAGCGGGTATAAAAATGAACAATATGGCATCAACATTGCGCTTGTAATGAATTTTTTTTATTTACAGTGGCGGAAGGGGCAGTGGCCAAAATCCAAAATAAACTTGATCAGCGTGAAAATAAAAACACATACTGTCACCAAATTTGGTAGTTCTAGCTCTTATAATAGCTGAGATCTAGATTTTCACGGACAGACAGACGGACAGACAGACAGACGGATAGACGGACATGGCTATATCGACTCGAAGCTAGAATATATATACTTTATGGGGTCGGAGGTGTCTCCTTCTGCCTGTTACATACATTTTCGGTTTGAACAAAGTTATAATACCCTTCTACTCTATGAGTAGCGGGTATAAAAATGAACAATATGGCATCAAAACTGCGCTTGTAATCAATTTTTTTTTATTTACAGGGGCGGAAAAGGGCGTGGCCAAAATCCAAAATAAACTTGATCAGCGTGGAATTATAACACATACTGTCACCAAATTTGGTAGTTTTAGCTCTTATAATAGCTGAGATCTAGATTTTCACGGACAGACGGACGGACAGACAGACAGACGGACAGACGGACACGGCTATATCGACTCGGCTGTTGATCCTGAGCCAGAATATATATATTTTATGGGGTCGGAGGTGTCTCCTTCTGCCTGTTACATACATTTTCGGTTTGAATAAAGTCATAATACTCTTCTACTCTATGAGTAGCGGGTATAAAAATGAACAATATGGCATCAAAATTGCGATTGTAATCAATTTGTTTTTATTTACAGAGGCGGAAGGGGCAGTGGCCAAAATCCAAAATAAACTTGATCAGCGTGGAAATATAACACATACTGTCACCAAATTAGGTAGTTCTAGCTCTTATAATAGCTAAGATCTAGATTTTCACGGACAGACAGACGGACAGACGGACAGACAGACAGACGGACAGACGGACAGACAGACAGACGGACAGACGGACATGGCTATGTCGACTCGGAGCCAGAATATATATACTTTATGGGGTCGAAGGTGTCTCCTTCTGCCTGTTACATACATTTTCGGTTTGAACAAAGTTATAATACCCTTTTACTCTATGAGTAGCGGGTATAATAAAAATAAAAAAATATAAGAAAAAGGTGTGCTCTAACAATCGCACATAGCTGATTTAAGAGACTGTCCCTTCTCCACTTGTTAACTAAATTCATTGTGAGCGATTAAAAGAATTTTATATAAAATGCATGACCACCAATTAATGCATTTTCGAAAATAAAAGTAAAAGTTCTTAAAAAAAAAATAAAAACAACAAGCTTAATTGGCATGAACTGGGAATCGAACCACGGACCTGTCGGTTCAGGAGTTCATCGCTTTTCCACTAAGCTACTGACGCTGTTATCCAACAGCTGCAAAAATTTGCATTGTAAGGCGTTCTTATTATTTCCTGTACAAATAAATAATTTGCGCTGCCGGCAGCGCTGCTTACAGCTATGGAAAACGTTAAGCTGAATAACTTCTGTGTTTATTATCCGATTGTTACCAAATTTTCAGAGATCATCTGGCTAGCTATAGTTATCATATAAACCGAATGAACAACATGGCATCAAAATTGCGCTTGTAATCAATTTTTTTTTATTTACAGGGGCGGAAGGGGGCGTGGCCAAAATCCAAAATAAACTTGATCAGCGTGGAATTGTAACACATACTGTCACCAAATTTGGTAGTTCTAGCTCTTATAATAGCTGAGATCTAGATTTTCACGGACAGACAGACGGACAGACAGACAGACGGACAGACGGACATGGCTATGTCGACTCGGAGCCAGAATATATATACTTTATGGGGTCGGAGGTGTCTCCTTCTGCCTGTTACATACATTTTCGGTTTGAACAAAGTTATAATACCCTTCTACTCTATGAGTAGCGGGTATAATAAAAATAAAAAAATATAAGAAAAAGGTGTGCTCCAACAATCGCACACAGCTGATTTATGAGACTGTCACTTCTCCACTTGTTAACTAAATTCATTGTGAGCGATTAAAAGAATTTTAAATAAAATGCATGACCACTAATTAAGGCATATTCAAAAATTAAAGTAAAAGTTCTTAAAAAAAAACAAGTAAGAAAGCTACAGTCGAGTGTGCTCGACTATAATATACCCGCTACCCAGCTGCTTGTACATAATTTATTTGCGGAACAAAAAAAAACGGCTACAATCATATTTTGACGGTAAAAGGCTATGGACTTAAAATACTTATGCAAAGTCAAAATCTAAAATAAAAAAAAAAAACATTTTTGCACACATTTAATTTTTGGTGCGGGCGGGACTCGAACCCGTAAATGCATAATAGTACTGTTCGTTTTGCAGTCCACAACTTAACCCATTTCACCACAGTACACGCACACACGATTCGGCACAATGCAGCAAGCAGCGCTGCCGGCAGCGCTGCTTACAGCTATGGAAAACGTTAAGCTGCATAACGTATGTGTTTATTATCCGATTGTTATCAAATTTTCAGAGATCATCTGGCTAGCTATAGTTACCATGTAAACCCAAAAGGAACAATATGGCATCAAAATTGCACTTCTTATTAATGTTTTTCGATTTGCGGGGGCGGAAGGGGGCGTGGCCAAAATCCAAAATAAACTTGATCAGCCTGCAATAATAACTCATATTGTCACAAAATTTTGTTGTCTTAGCTCTTATAATAGCTGAGATCTAGATTTTCACACGGACAGATAGACTGACAGACGGACATGGCTATATCGACTCGGCTGTTGATCCTGAGCCAGAATATATATACTTTATGACAGATAGACGGACATGGCTATGTCGACTCGGAGCCAGAATATATATACTTTATGGGGTCGGAGGTGTCTCCTTCTGCCTGTTACATACATTTTCGGTTTGAACAAAGTAATAATACCCTTCTACACTATGAGTAGCGGGTATAAAAATAAAAAGAACAAGCTTAAGCGGCATGAACTGGGAATCGAACCATGGACCTGTCGGTTCAGGGGTTCATCGCTTTTCCACTAAGCTACTGACGCTGTTATCCAACAACTGCAAAAATTTGCATACATTTATGACATTCTTATTATTTCCTGTACAAATAAAGAATTTGCGCTGCCGGAAGCGCTGCTTTCAGGTATGGAAAACGTTAAGCTGAATAACTTCTGTGTTTATTATCCGATTGTTACCAAATTTTCAGAGATCATATGGCTAGCTATAGTTATCATGTAAACCCAAAATGAACAATATGGCATCAAAATTGCACTTCTTATTAATGTTTTTCGATTTGCGGGGGTGGAAGGGGGCGTGGCCAAAATCCAAAATAAACTTGATCAGCCTGCAATAATAACTCATATCGTCACAAAATTTTGTTGTCTTAGCTCTTATAATAGCTGAGATCTAGATTTTCACACGGACAGACAGACTGACAGACGGACATGGCTATATCGACTCGGCTGTTGATCCTGAGCCAGAATATATATACTTTATGACAGATAGACGGACATGGCTATGTCGACTCGGAGCCAGAATATATATACTTTATGGGGTCGGAGGTGTCTCCTTCTGCCTGTTACATACATTTTCGGTTTGAACAAAGTAATAATACCCTTCTACACTATGAGTAGCGGGTATAAAAATAAAAAGAACAAGCTTAAGCGGCATGAACTGGGAATCGAACCATGGACCTGTCGGTTCAGGGGTTCATCGCTTTTCCACTAAGCTACTGACGCTGTTATCCAACAACTGCAAAAATTTGCATACATTTATGACATTCTTATTATTTCCTGTACAAATAAAGAATTTGCGCTGCCGGAAGCGCTGCTTTCAGGTATGGAAAACGTTAAGCTGAATAACTTCTGTGTTTATTATCCGATTGTCACCAAATTTTTAGAGATCATCTGGCTAGCTATAGTTATTATATAAACCGAAAATAAACAATATGGCATAAAAATTGATCTTGTAATTAATTTTTTTGATTTACAGGGGCGGAAGGGGCGTGGCCAAAATCCAAAATAAACTTGATCAGCGTGCAATAATAACACATTTTGTTACCAAATTTGCTAGTTCTAGCTCTTATAATAGCTGAGATCTAGATTTTCACACGGACAAACAGACGGACAGACAGACAGACGGACAGACGGACATTGCTATGTCGACTCGGCTGTTGATCCTGAGCCAGAATATATATACTTTATGACAGATAGACGGACATGGCTATGTCGACTCGGAGCCAGAATATATATACTTTATGGGGTCGGAGGTGTCTCCTTCTGCCTGTTACATACATTTTCGGTTTGAACAAAGTTATAATACCCTTCAACTCTATGAGTAGCGGGTATAAAAATAAAAAGAACAAGCTTAAGCGGAATGAACTGGGAATTGAACCACGGGCCTGTCGGTTCAGGATTTCATCGCTTTTCCACTAAGCTACTGACGCTGTTTTCCAACAACTGCAAAAATTTGCATTGTAAGGCATTCTTATTATTTCCTGTACAAATAAAGAATTTGCGCTGCCGGTAGCGCTGCTTACAACTATGGAAAACGTTAAGCTGAATAGCTTCTGTGTTTATTATCCGATTGTTACCAAATTTTCAGAGATAATCTGGCTAGCTATAGTTATCATCTAAAGCGAAAATAAACAATATGGCATCAAAATTGCGCTTATAATCAATTTTTTTTTTATTTACAGGGGCGGAAGGGGGCGTGGCCAAAATCCAAAATAAACTTGATCAGCGTGGAATTATAACACATACTGTCACCAAATTTGGTAGTTCTAGCTCTTATAATAGCTGAGATCTAGATTTTCACACGGACAGACAGACGGACAGACGGACAGACAGATAGACGGACAGACGGACATGGCTATGTCGACTCGGAGCCAGAATATATATACTTTATGGGGTCGGAGGTGTCTCCTTCTGCCTGTTACATACATTTTCGGGATGAACAAAGTTATAATACCCTTCTACTCTACGAGTAGCGGGTATAAAAAAGAAAAAGCTTAAGCGGCATGAACTGGGAATCGAACCACGGGCCTGTCGGTTCAGGAGTTCATCGCTTTTACACTAAGCTACGGACGCTGTTATCCAACAACTGCAAAAATTTGCATTGTAAGGCATTCTTATCATTTGCTGTACAAATAAAGAATTTGTGCTGCCGGCAGCGCTGCTTACAGCTATGGAAAACGTTAAGCTGAATAACATTTGTGTTTATTATTCGATTGTTACCAAATTTTTTGAGATCATCTGGCTAGCAATAGTTATCATATAAACCGAAAATGAACAATATGGCGTCAAAATTGCTCTTGTAATTAATGTTTTTCGATTTACAGGGGCGGAAGGGGGCGTGGCCAAAATCCAAAATAAACTTGATTAGCGTGCAATAATAACACATTTTGGTAGTTCAAATTTGGTAGTTCTAGCTCTTAGAATAGCTGAGATCTAGGTTTTCACATGGACAGACAGACAGCCAGACAGACAGATAGACATAGCTATGTCGACTCGGCTGTTGATCCTGAGCCAGAATATATATACTTTATGGGGTCGGAGGTGTCTCCTTCTGCCTGTTACATACATTTTCGGTTTGAACAAAGTTATAATACCCTTCTACTCTAAGAGTAGCGGGTATAATAAAAATAAAAAAATATAAGAAAAAGGTGCGCTCTAACAATCGCACACAGCTGATTTAAGAGACTGTCACTTCTCCACTTCTTAACTAAGTTCATTGTGAGAGTTAAAAAAATTTTTAAATAAAATGCATGACTACCAATTAATGCATATTCAAAAATTAAAGTAAAAGTTCTTAAAAAAAATAAAAAGAACAAACTTAAGCGGGATGAACTGGGAATCGTACCATGGACCTGTCGGTTCAGGAGTTCATCGCTTTTCCACTAAGCTAATGACGCTGTTTTCCAACAACTGCAAAAATTTGCATTGTAAGGCATTCTTATCATTTGCTGTACAAATAAAGAATTTGTGCTGCCGGCAGCGCTGCTTACAGCTATGGAAAACGTTAAGCTGAATAACTTCTGTGTTTATTATCCGATTGTTACCAAATTTTCAGAGATCATCTGGTTAGCTATAGTTGTCATATAAACCGAAAATGAACAATATGGAATCATAATTGCTCTTGTAATTAATTTTTTTCGATTTACAAGGGCGGAAGGGGGCGTGGCCAAAATCCAAAATAAACTTGATCAGCGTGCAATAATAACACATACTGTCACCAAATTTGGTAGTTCTAGCTCTTATAATAGCTGAGATCTAGATTTTCACGGACAGACAGACGGACAGACAGACAGACGAACAGACGGACATGGCTATGTCAACTCGGCTGTTGATCCTGAGCCAGAACATATATACTTTATGGGGTCGGAGGTGTCTCCTTCTGCCTGTTTAATACATTTTCGGTTTAAAAAAAGTTATAACACCCTTCTACTCTATGAGTAGCAGGCATAAAACAAGTAAGAAAGCTACAGCCGAGTGTGCTCGACCGTAATATACCCGCTACCCAGCTGCTTGTACATAATTAATTTGCGGAACAAAAAAACGGCTACAATCATATTTTGACCGTAAAAGGCTATGAACTTATAATATTTATGCAAAGTCAAAATATAAAATAAAAAAAAAAAAACATTTTTGCACACATTTAATTTTTGATGCGGGCGGGACTGCCGGCAGCGCTGCTTACAGGTATGGAAAACGTTAAGCTGAATAACTTCTGTGTTTATTATCCGATTGTTACAAAATTTTCAGAGATCATTTGGCTAGCTATAGTTATTATGTAAACCAAAAATGAACAATATGGCATCAAAATTGCACTTGTTATCAATGTTTTTTCGATTTACTGGGGCGTAAGTGGGCGTGGCCAAAATCCAAAATAAACTTGATCAGTGTGCAATAATAACACATTTTGTCACCAAATTTGGTAGTCCTAGCTCTTATAATGGCTGAGATCTAGATTTTGACACGGACAGACAGACGGACAGACGGACATGGCTGTATCGACTCGGCTGATTATCCTGAGCCAGAATATATAAACTTTACGGGATTGGAGGTGTCTCCTTATGCCTGTTACATACGTTTTCGGTTTAAACAAAAGTAATAATACCCTTCTACTCTATGAGTAGCGGGTATAAAAATACAAGAAAAAGCTGCGCTCTAACAATCGCACACAGCTGATTTAAGAGACTGTCACTTCTCCACTTTTTAACTAAGTTCATTGTGAGCAACTAAAAAAGCTTTTAATTAAATACACGACCACCAATTAATGCATATTCAAAATTTTAAGTAAAAGTTCTTACAAAAAAAAAAAGAAAAAGCTTAAGCGGCATGAACTGGGAATCGAACCACGGGCCTGTCGCTTTAGGAGCTCATTGCTTTTCCACTAAGCTACGGACGCTGTTATCCAACAACTGCAAAAATTTGCATTGTAAGGCATTCTTATTATTTCCTGTACAAATAAAGAATTTGCGCGGCCGGCAGCGCTGCTTACAGCTATGGAAAACGTTAAGCTGAATAACTTCTGTGTTTATTATCCGATTGTTACCAAATTTTCAGAGATCATCTGGCTAGCTATAGTTATCATATAAACCGAAAATGAACAATATGGCATCAAAATTGCGCTTGTTATCAATGTTTTTTCGATTTGCGGGGGCGGAAGGGGGCGTGGCCAAAATCCAAAAAAAAACTTGATCAGCGTGCAATAATAACACATATTGTCACCAAATTTGGTAGTCCTAGCTCTTATAATAGCTGTGATCTAGATTTTCACACGGACAGACAGACGGACAGACGGACATGGCTATATCGACTCGGCTGTTGATCCTGAGCCAGAATATATATACTTTATGGGGTCGGAGGTGTCTCCTTCTGCCTGTTACATACATTTTCGGTTTGAACAAAGTTATAATACCCTTCTACTCTATGAGTAGCGGGTATAAAAAGAGATTCCACCCTGAGAAAAAAAATTAGATTCCAGTCTCACCCAGAGAAAAAAAAAACCCAGTCCAGTCTCAATTTAGAGCTGAGAGGGGACTGAAAATACAAACACATTGAGAGCTTACGTAGTCAGAAATTAAGACGGAAGCAACTCAGCCTACTTGAATCGTTTTAATAGAATTGTATCGCTTGGTACCTCCTTGCTACAAATTCTACATATAAAGCCAGCAAGTCTTAAGAGAGAATACCTCTCTGTCTATATTATTTTCCATGGGATTAGCCGCAAATCGCAAGGGGAAATTTCTACAGCATTTTGCCTTGCTTCAGTCACTCAAATGTCTGCAACTTTCGTTAGCAGACATCGTGGCTGCCCAAGCCAAGCAGATTGAGAATAAGTATGGTTTGTGCCGGTGGCAAATGTGGCAAGAGAGCAGAATGTGACCGGCCCATGACTATTATTAGTCATGCAGCGGGCTTGGACTGAGACGTCTAAGCTAATAAAGCTGCTGCACCTGCCTGCTAAATTATGCGCCATGACCAGGAGTGCCATGGAGTGAGAGCACCATGCAAGCCATTTACTTGTTACAGATTGCTTATAATTAAATTATAATCAACATCAAGCCAGGCGCATTACGCAGATGCAGACGAAAATGGAGACGTAGAGACCAAGACCAAGACATGCAGCCAGTGAGACCGGTCTGAGGCCGCTGCTGCTGCTCACATGCATCTAACAAGCCTTCAACTATCTAATCAACGTACAAGTGAAAATATCAATACCTCAAGTAATCAAAATCACTTAAGAATTTCAAATCAGTTGGGCTGATGCTGCCTGCCTGCCTGCAGCGCCTCACACAAGCACCGTGTCCAGCTGCTATATGCGACAGTTGCAACTCGAGTCCAGAGTGGGGAGATTGATGAAAAAAAAGCAACAACAACTAAGATTATTCGAATTTAATGGGCGCAACGCGCGTGGAGACTTCACAAGTGAGGCAACGCCAACTACAACAAAAACAACAACTGAGACGTTTCACAGACATGTTAGGAAAAGCTAAAACTGGACCTGCTTCCTGCTGCCTGGTCCTGCCTGTGTCTGGTCTGGCCTGGTCTTTTGCAGTTATACTGTGCTCGCACTGTGACCTGTCATCATGATTGATACGTTTGATGGATTCATTCGAGCTGACTGCTGTGTGGCGTTCAGTTTTAAAGTTTGCTGATTGATCCAGCGTGTTGATTACAATCGACGCCGACGTACACGCAGATGCAGGCACAGGTAGTTGGCGCAGGCAGTTGGCGCTGTATGGGGAGTCTTGCAACGCATGCTGCTGGGAATTCAATCAAAAGTGTCAGCGCTGGCACAACATCTCTTATTGCTAAAGGTGCCGAAACCACTAACTAAATACAGTGGTAACTGAATATTAGAATAGAATATTAGAATATTAGAAATGATAAGAAAGGCAAAAAAAATCAAAAGGGAAACAAAGACTTAATCCCTTTTTCATTGATAAGCAATTTTAAAAATTATGGAACTTTGGAAAAGTGGGAAGTATAAAAAAAAAATTTTAATAAATTATAGAAATTTTTAAATATTTTGAAATTAAGAAAATTGACAGTTAATATTTTTAAAACATTTTTAAAAGCTTTAAATATTCTTAATGAATTTTAAATAATGCGCAAATTTAGGAAAAATGTGGAAATTTGACGATGACGTCACGATATGCTGCAAAGGCACAAAGAGTGTAACTATGGAAAACGTTTAGATGAATATCTTCTGTGTTTATTGTTCGATCGGATTGTAATTTTAAAAATAGATTTATATTGTAATTATCTATGTTTATACCAAAGCAGAAAGCCATAACTTCAATACTTTTCCTAATAATCGTAATTATCGTTTTGCGTGGGCGGTGGGCGCGACATCGAAAATTGAAAATAAACTCGATCTACCTATGGTATACAGGAAATTAGGTGTCTCTACCTTTTGTAATAGCTGAGATCTAGACGGACAGACGGACATGGCTATATCGACTCGGCTGTTGATCCTGAGCCAGAATATATATACTTTATGGGGTCGGAGGTGTCTCCTTCTGCCTGTTACATACATTTTCGGTTTGAACAAAGTTATAATACCCTTCTACTCTATGAGTAGCGGGTATAAAAAAAAACATTTTTGCACACATTTAATTTTTGATGCGGGCGGGACTCGAACCCGTAAATGCATAATAGTACTGTTCGTTTTGCAGTCCACAACTTAACCCATTTCACCACCGTACACGCACACACGATTCGGCACAATGCTGCAAGCAGCGCTGCCGGCAGCGCTGCTTACAGCTATGGAAAACGTTAAGCTGAATAACTTCTGTGTTTATTATTCGATTGTTACCAAATTTTTAGAGATCATCTGGCTAGCTATAGTTATCATGTAAACCGAAAATGAACAACGTGGCATCAAAATTGCACATGTTATCAATGTTTTTTCGATTTGCGGGGGCGGAAGGCGGCGTGGCCAAAATCCAAAATAAACTTGATCAGCGTGCAATAATAACACATACTGTCACCAAATTTGGTAGTTCTAGCTCTTATAATAGCTGAGATCTAGATTTTCACGGACAGACAGACGGACAGACAGACAGACGAACAGACGGACATGGCCATGTCGACTCGGCTGTTGATCCTGAGCCAGAATATATATACTTTATGGGGTCGGAGGTGTCTCCTTCTGCCTGTTTAATACATTTTCGGTTTGAACAAAGTTATAACACCCTTCTACTCTATGAGTAGCAGGTATAAAAAAAGAAAAAGCTTAAGCGGCCTGTCGGTTCAGGAGTTCATCGCTTTTCCACTAAGCTACGGACGCTGTTATCCAACAACTGCAAAAATTTGCATTGTAAGGCATTCTTGTTATTTCCTGTACAAATAAAGAATTTGCGCTGCCGGCAGCGCTGCTTACAGCTATGGAAAACGTTAAGCTGAATAACTTCTGTGTTTATTATCCGATTGTTACCAAATTTTCAGAGATCATCTGGCTAGCTATAGTTATCATATAAACCGAAAATGAACAATATGGCATCAAAATTGCGCCTGTTATCAATTTTTGCCTGCAGCGCTGCTTGCAGCATTGTGCCGAATCGTGTGTGCGTGTACGGTGGTGAAATGGGTTAAGTTGTGGACTGCAAAACGAACAGTACTATTATGCATTTACGGGTTCGAGTCCCGCCCGCATCAAAAATTAAATGTGTGCAAAAATGTTTTTTTTTTTTTGTATATTATATTTTGACTTTGCATAAATATTATAAGTCCATAGCCTTTTACGGTCAAAATATGATTGTAGCCGTTTTTTTGTTCCGCAAATTAATTATGTACAAGCAGCTGGGTAGCGGGTATATTACAGTCGAGCACACTCGACTGTAGCTTTCTTACTTGTTTTTATTTACAGGGGTGGAAGGGGGCGTGGCCAAAATCCAAAATAAACTTGATCAACGTGGAATTATAACACATACTGTCACCAAATTTGGTAGTTCTAGCTCTTATAATAGCTGAGATCTAGATTTTCACGGACAGACAGACGGACAGACGGACATGGCTATGTCGACTCGGAGCCAGAATATATATACTTTATGGGGTCGGAGGTGTCTCCTTCTGCCTGTTACATACATTTTCGGTTTGAACAAAGTTATAATACCCTTCTACTCTATGAGTAGCGGGTATAGTAAAAATAAAAAAATATAAGAAAAAGGTGCGCTCTAACAATCGCACACAGCTGATTTAAGAGACTGTCACTTCTTTACTTGTGAACTAAATTCATTGTGAGCGATTAAAAGAATTTAAAAAATAATATGCATGACCACCAATTAATGCATATTCAAAAAATTAAGGTAAAAGTTCTTAAAAAAAATAAAAAGAAAAAGCTTCAGCGGCATGAACTGGGAATCGAACCACGGACCTGTCGGTTCAGGAGTTCATCGCTTTTCCACTAAGCTACTGACGCTGTTATCCAACAACTGCAAACATTTGCATTGTAAGGCATTCTTATTATTTCCTGTACAAATAAAAGAATTTGCGCTGCCGGCAGCGCTGCTTACAGCTATGGAAAACGTTAACCTGAATAACTTTTGTGTTTATTATCCGATTGTTACCAAATTTTCAGAGATCATCTGGCTAGCTATAGTTATCATATAAACCGAAAATGAACAATATGGCATCAAAATTGCGCTTGTTATCAATTTTTGCCTGCAGCGCTGCTTGCAGCATTGTGCCGAATCGTGTGTGCGTGTACGGTGGTGAAATGGGTTAAGTTGTGGACTGCAAAACGAACAGTACTATTATGCATTTACGGGTTCGAGTCCCGCCCGCATCAAAAATTAAATGTGTGCAAAAATGTTTTTTTTTTTTGTATATTATATTTTGACTTTGCATAAATATTATAAGTCCATAGCCTTTTACGGTCAAAATATGATTGTAGCCGTTTTTTTGTTCCGCAAATTAATTATGTACAAGCAGCTGGGTAGCGGGTATATTACAGTCGAGCACACTCGACTGTAGCTTTCTTACTTGTTTTTATTTACAGGGGTGGAAGGGGGCGTGGCCAAAATCCAAAATAAACTTGATCAACGTGAAATTATAACACATACTGTCACCAAATTTGGTAGTTCTAGCTCTTATAATAGCTGAGATCTAGATTTTCACGGACAGACAGACGGACAGACGGACATGGCTATGTCGACTCGGAGCCAGAATATATATACTTTATGGGGTCGGAGGTGTCTCCTTCTGCCTGTTACATACATTTTCGGTTTGAACAAAGTTATAATACCCTTCTACTCTATGAGTAGCGGGTATAGTAAAAATAAAAAAATATAAGAAAAAGGTGCGCTCTAACAATCGCACACAGCTGATTTAAGAGACTGTCACTTCTTTACTTGTGAACTAAATTCATTGTGAGCGATTAAAAGAATTTAAAAAATAATATGCATGACCACCAATTAATGCATATTCAAAAATTAAGGTAAAAGTTCTTAAAAAAAAATAAAAAGAAAAAGCTTCAGCGGCATGAACTGGGAATCGAACCACGGACCTGTCGGTTCAGGAGTTCATCGCTTTTCCACTAAGCTACTGACGCTGTTATCCAACAACTGCAAACATTTGCATTGTAAGGCATTCTTATTATTTCCTGTACAAATAAAGAATTTGCGCTGCCGGCAGCGCTGCTTACAGCTATGGAAAACGTTAACCTGAATAACTTTTGTGTTTATTATCCGATTGTTACCAAATTTTCAGAGATCATCTGGCTAGCTATAGTTATCATATAAACCGAAAATGAACAATATGGCATCAAAATTGCGCTTGTTATCAATTTTTGCCTGCAGCGCTGCTTGCAGCATTGTGCCGAATCGTGTGTGCGTGTACGGTGGTGAAATGGGTTAAGTTGTGGACTGCAAAACGAACAGTACTATTATGCATTTACGGGTTCGAGTCCCGCCCGCATCAAAAATTAAATGTGTGCAAAAATGTTTTTTTTTTTTTGTATATTATATTTTGACTTTGCATAAATATTATAAGTCCATAGCCTTTTACGGTCAAAATATGATTGTAGCCGTTTTTTTGTTCCGCAAATTAATTATGTACAAGCAGCTGGGTAGCGGGTATATTACAGTCGAGCACACTCGACTGTAGCTTTCTTACTTGTTTTTATTTACAGGGGTGGAAGGGGGCGTGGCCAAAATCCAAAATAAACTTGATCAACGTGGAATTATAACACATACTGTCACCAAATTTGGTAGTTCTAGCTCTTATAATAGCTGAGATCTAGGTTTTCACGGACAGACAGACGGACAGACGGACATGGCTATGTCGACTCGGAGCCAGAATATATACTTTATGGGGTCGGAGGTGTCTCCTTCTGCCTGTTACATACATTTTCGGTTTGAACAAAGTTATAATACCCTTCTACTCTATGAGTAGCGGGTATAGTAAAAATAAAAAAATATAAGAAAAAGGTGCGCTCTAACAATCGCACACAGCTGATTTAAGAGACTGTCACTTCTTTACTTGTGAACTAAATTCATTGTGAGCGATTAAAAGAATTTAAAAAATAATATGCATGACCACCAATTAATGCATATTCAAAAATTAAGGTAAAAGTTCTTAAAAAAAAATAAAAAGAAAAAGCTTCAGCGGCATGAACTGGGAATCGAACCACGGACCTGTCGGTTCAGGAGTTCATCGCTTTTCCACTAAGCTACTGACGCTGTTATCCAACAACTGCAAACATTTGCATTGTAAGGCATTCTTATTATTTCCTGTACAAATAAAGAATTTGCGCTGCCGGCAGCGCTGCTTACAGCTATGGAAAACGTTAACCTGAATAACTTTTGTGTTTATTATCCGATTGTTACCAAATTTTCAGAGATCATCTGGCTAGCTATAGTTATTATATAAACCGAAAATTAACAATATGGCATCAAAATTGCGCTTGAAATCATTTTTATACCCGCTACTCATAGAGTAGAAGGGTATTATAACTTTGTTCAAACCGAAAATGTATGTAACAGGCAGAAGGAGACACCTCCGACCCCATAAAGTATATATATTCTGGCTCCGGATCAACAGCCGAGTCGATATAGCCATGTCCGTCTGTCCGTCTGTCCGTCTGTCTGTCCGTGTGAAAATCTAGATCTCAGCTATTATAAGAGCTAGGACTACCAAATTTGGTGACAATATGTGTTATTATTGCACGCTGATCAAGTTTATTTTGGATTTTGGCCACCCCCCTTCCGCCCCCGCAAATCGAAAAAACATTGATAACAAGTGCAATTTTGATGCCATATTGTTCATTTTTGGTTTACATGATAACTATAGCTAGCCAAATGATCTCTGAAAATTTGGTAACAATCGGATAATAAACACAGAAGTTATTCAGCTTAACGTTTTCCATAGTTGTAAGCAGCGCTGCCGGCAGTCCATAGCCTTTTACGGTCAAAATATGATTGTAGCCGTTTTTTTGTTCCGCAAATAAATTATGTACAAGCAGCTGGGTAGCGGGTATTAATATACGACTGTAATGTCGAGCACACTCGACTGTAGCTTTCTTACTTGTTTTTATTTACAGGGGTGGAAGGGGGCGTGGCCAAAATCCAAAATAAACTTGATCAACGTGGAATTATAGCACATACTGTCACCAAATTTGGTAGTTCTAGCTCTTATAATAGCTGAGATCTAGATTTTCACGGACAGACAGACGGACAGACGGACAGACAGACAGACGGACAGACGGACATGGCTATGTCGACTCGGAGCCAGAATATATATACTTTATGGGGTCGGAGGTGTCTCCTTCTGCCTGTTACATACATTTTCGGTTTGAACAAAGTTATAATACCCTTCTACTCTATGAGTAGCGGGTATAATAAAAATAACAATAACAAAAAATAATAACAATCGCACACAGCTGATTTAAGAGACTGTCACTTCTTTACTTGTTAACTAAATTCATTGTGAGCGATTAAAAGAATTTAAAAAAATAATATGCATGACCACCAATTAATGAATATTCAAAAATTAAAGTAAAAGTTCTTAAAAACAATATAAAAAGAACAAGCTTAAGCGGCATGAACTGGGAATCGAACCACGGGCCTGTCGGTTAAGGAGTTCATTGCTTTTCCACTAAGCTACGGACGCTGTTATCCAACAACTGCAAAAAATTGCATTGTAAGGCATTCTTATTATTTCCTGTACAAATAAAGAATTTTCGCTGCCGGCAGCGCTGCTTACAGCTATGAAAAACGTTAAGCTGAATAACTTTTGTGTTTATTATCCGATTGTTACCAAATTTTCAGAGATCATCTGGCTAGCTATAGTTATCATATAAACCGAAAATGAACAACTGCAAAAATTTGCATTGTAAGGCATTCTTATTATTTCCTGTACAAATAAAGAATTTGCGCTGCCGGCAGCGCTGCTTACAGCTATGGAAAACGTTAACCTGAATAACTTTTTTGTTTATTATCCGATTGTTACCAAATTTTCAGAGATCATCTGGCTAGCTATAGTTATCATATAAACCGAAAATTAACAATATGGCATCAAAATTGCGCTTGAAATCATTTTTATACCCGCTACTCATAGAGTAGAAGGGTATTTTAACTTTGTTCAAACCGAAAATGTATGTAACAGGCAGAAGGAGACACCTTCGACCCCACAAAGTATATATATTCTGGCTCCGGATCAACAGCCGAGTCGATATAGCCATGTCCGTCTGTCCGTCTGTCTGTCCGTGTGAAAATCTAGATCTCAGCTATTATAATAGCTACGACTACCAAATTTGGTGACAATATGTGTTATTATTGCACGCTGATCAAGTTTATTTTGGATTTTGGCCACCCCCCCTTCCGCCCCCGCAAATCGAAAAAACATTGATAACAAGTGCAATTTTGATGCCATATTGTTCATTTTTGGTTTACATGATAACTATAGGTAGCCAAATGATCTCTAAAAATTTGGTAACAATCGGATAATAAACACAGAAGTTATTCAGCTTAACGTTTTCCATAGTTGTAAGCAGCGCTGCCGGCAGCATTTTTATTATACAATTTTCAGAGATCATCTGGTTAGCTATAGTTGTCATATAAACCGAAAATGAACAATATGGAATCATAATTGCTCTTGTAATTAATTTTTTTCGATTTACAGGGGCGGAAGGGGGCGTGGCCAAAATCCAAAATAAACTTGATCAGCGTGCAATAATAACACATACTGTCACCAAATTTGGTAGTTCTAGCTCTTATAATAGCTGACATCTAGATTTTCACGGACAGACAGACGGACAGACAAACAGACGAACAGACGGACATGGCTATGTCGACTCGGAGCCAGAATATATATACTTTATGGGGTCGGAGGTGTCTCCTTCTGCCTGTTACATACATTTTCGGTTTGAACAAAGTTATAATACCCTTCTACTCTATGAGTAGCGGGTATAATAAAAATAAAAAAATATAAGAAAAAGGTGCGCTCTAACAATCGCACACAGCTGATTTAAGAGACTGTCACTTCTTTACTTGTTAACTAAATTCATTGTGAGCGATTAAAAGAATTTAAAAAATAATATGCATGACCACCAATTAATGAATATTCAAAAATTAAAGTAAAAGTTCTTAAAAATAAAATAAAAAGAACAAGCTTGAGCGGCATGAACTGGGAATCGAACCACGGGCCTGTCGGTTCAGGAGTTCATTGCTTTTCCACTAAGCTATTGACGCTGTTATCCAACAACTGCAAACATTTGCATTATAAGGCATTCTTATTATTTCCTGTACAAATAAAGAATTTGCGCTGCCGGCAGCGCTGCTTACAGCTATGGAAAACGTTAAGCTGAATAACTTTTGTGTTTATTATCCGATTGTTACCAAATTTTCAGAGATCATCTGGCTAGCTATAGTTATCATATAAACCGAAAATTAACAATATGGCATCAAAATTGCGCTTGAAACCATTTTTTTCGATTTACAGGGGCGGAAGGGGGCGTGGCCAAAATCCAAAATAAATTTGATCAGCGAGCAGTAATAACACATACTGTCACCAAGTTTGGTAGTTCTAGCTCTTATAATAGCTGAGATCTAGATTTTCACACGGACAGACAAACGGACAGCGCAGTTTTGATGCCATATTGTTCATTTTTATACCCGCTACTCATAGAGTAGAAGGGTATTATAACTTTGTTCAAACTGAAAATGTATGTAACAGGCAGAAAGAGACACCTTCGACCCCACAAAGTATATATATTCTGGCTCCGGATCAACAGCCGAGTCGATATAGCCATGTCCGTCTGTCCGTCTGTCTGTCCGTGTGAAAATCTAGATCTCAGCTATTATACGAGCTAGGACTACCAAATTTGGTGACAATATGTGTTATTATTGCACGCTGATCAAGTTTATTTTGGATTTTGGATTTCCGCCCCCGCAAATCGAAAAAACATTGATAACAAGTGCAATTTTGATGCCATATTGTTCATTTTCGGTTTAGCCAGATGATCTCTGAAAATTTGGTAAGAATCGGATAATAAACACAGAAGTTATTCAGCTTAACGTTTTCCATAGTTGTAAGCAGCGCTGCCGGCAGCGCTGCTTGCAGCATTGTGCCGAATCGTGTGTGCGTGTACGGTGGTGAAATGGGTTAAGTTGTGGACTGCAAAACGAACAGTACTATTATGCATTTACGGGTTCGAGTCCCGCCCGCATCAAAAATTAAATGTGTGCAAAAATGGTTTTTTTTTTTGTATTTTATATTTTGACTTTGCATGAATATTATAAGTCCATAGCCTTTTACGGTCAAAATATGATTGTAGCCGTTTTTTTGTTCCGCAAATAAATTATGTACAAGTAGCTGGGTAGCGGGTATATTACAGTCGAGCACACTCGACAGTAGCTTTCTTACTTGTTTTTATTTACAGGGGTGGAAGGGGGCGTGGCCAAAATCCAAAATAAACTTGATCAACGTGAAATTATAGCACATACTGTCACCAAATTTGGTAGTTCTAGCTCTTATAATAGCTGAGATCTAGATTTTCACGGACAGACAGACAGACAGACGGACAGACAGACAGACGGACAGACAGACATGGCTATGTCGACTCGGAGCCAGAATATATATACTTTATGGGGTCGGAGGTGTCTCCTTCTGCCTGTTACATACATTTTCGGTTTGAACAAAGTTATAATACCCTTCTACTCTATGAGTAGCGGGTATAATAAAAATAAAACAAGTAAGAAAGCTACAGTCGAGTATGCTCGACTGTAATATACCCGCTACCCAGCTGCTTGTACATAATTTATTTGCGGAACAAAAAAACGGCTACAATCATATTTTGACCGTAAAAGGCTATGGACTTATAATATTTATGCAATGTCAAAATATAAAATAAAAAAAAAAACATTTTTGCACACATTTAATTTTTGATGCGGGCGGGACTCGAACCCGTAAATGCATAATAGTACTGTTCGTTTTGCAGTCCACAACTTAACCCATTTCACCACCGTACACGCACACACGATTCGGCACAATGCTACCAGCAGCGCTGCCGGCAGTGCTGCTTACAGCTGTGGAAAACGTTAAGCTGAATAACTTCTGTGTTTATTATCCGATTGTTACCAAATTTTCAGAGATCATCTGGCTAAACCGAAAATGAACAATATGGCATCAAAATTGCACTTGTTATCAATGTTATTTCGATTTGCGGGGGCAGAAGGGGGCGTGGCCAAAATCCAAAATAAACTTGATCAGCGTGCAATAATAACACATATTGTCACCAAATTTGGCTGTCCTAGCCCTTATAAGAGCTGACATCTAGATTTTCACACGGACAGACAGACGGACAGACGGACATGGCTATATCGACTCGGCTGTTGATCCAGAGCCAGAATATATATACTTTATGGGGTCGGAGGGGTCTCCCTCTGCCTGTTACATACATTTTCGGTTTGAACAAAGTTATAATACCCTTCTACTCTATGAGTAGCGGGTATAAAAATATAAGAAAAAGGTGCGCTCTAATAATCGCACACAGCTGATTTAAGAGACTGTCACTTCTTTACTTGTTAACTAAATTCATTGTGAGCGATTAAAAGAATTTAAAAAATAATATGCGTGACCACCAATTAATGAATATTCAAAAATTAAAGTAAAAGTTCTTAAAAAAAAATAAAAAGAACAAGCTTAAGCGGCATGAACTGGGAATCGAACCACGGGCCTGTCGGTTCAGGAATTCATTGCTCTTCCACTAAGCTACAGACGCTGTTATCCTGTTTTTAGAGATCATCTGGCTAGCTATAGTTATCATATAAACCGAAAATTAACAATATGGCATCAAAATTGCGCTTGAAATCATTTTTTTTTATTTATAGGGGCGGAAGGGGCCGTGGCCAAAATCCAAAATAAACTTGATCAGCGTGCAGTAATAACACATACTGTCACCAAATTTGGTAGTTCTAGCTCTTATAATAGCTGAGATATAGATTTTCACACGGACAGACAGACGGACAGGCAGACAGACGGACAGACGGACATGGCTATATCGACTCGGCTGTTGATCCTGAGCCAGAATATATATATTTTATGGGGTCGGAGGTGTCTCCTTCTGCCTGTTACATACATTTTCGGTTTGAACAAAGTTATAATACCCTCCTACTCTATGAGTAGCGGGTATAAAAATGAACAATATGGCATCAAAATTGCGCTTGTAATCAATTTTTTTTTATTTACAGGGGCGGAAGGGAGCGTGGCGAAAATCCAAAATAAACTTGATCAGCGTGGAATTATACCACATACTGTCACCAAATTTGGTAGTTCTAGCTCTTATAATAGCTGAGATCTAGATTTTCACGGACAGACAGACGGACAGACGGACACGGCTATATCGACTCGGGTGTTGATCCTGAGCCAGAATATATACATTTTATGGGGTCGGAGGTGTCTCCTTCTGCCTGTTACATACATTTTCGGTTTGAATAAAGTTATAATACCCTTCTACTCTATGAGTAGCAAGTATAAAAATGAACAATATGGCATCAAAACTGCGCTTGTAATCAATTTTTTTTTATTTACAGGGGCGGAAGGGGGCGTGGCCAAAATCCAAAATAAACTTGATCAGCGTGGAATTATAACACATACTGTCACCAAATTTGGTAGTTTTAGCTCTTATAATAGCTGAGATCTAGATTTTCACGGACAGAAAGACGGACAGACAGACAGACGAACAGACGGACATGGCTATATCGACTCGGCTGTTGATCCTGAGCCACAAGATATATATTTTATGGGGTCGGAGGTGTCTCCTTCTGCCTGTTACATACATTTTCGGTTTGAACAAAGTTATAATACCCTTCTTCTCTATGAGTGGCGGGTATAAAAATGAACAACATGGCATCAAAATTGCGCTTGTAATCAATTTTTTTTTTATTTACAGGGGCGGAAGGGAGCGTGGCCAAAATCCAAAATAAACTTGATCAGCGTGGAATTATAAAACATACTGTCACCAAATTTGGTAGTTCTAGCTCTTATAATAGCTGAGATCTAGATTTTCACGGACAGACAGACGGACAGACAGACAGACGGACAGACGGACATGGCTATGTCGACTCGGAGCCAGAATATATATACTTTATGGGGTGGGAGGTGTCTCCTTCTGCCTGTTACATACATTTTCGGTTTGAACAAAGTTATAATACCCTTCTACTCTATGAGTAGCGGGTATAATAAAAATAAAAAAATATAAGATAAAGGTGCGCTCTAACAATCTCACACAGCTGATTTAAGAGACTGTCACTTCTCCACTTGTTAACTAAATTCATTGTGAGCGATTAAAAGAATTTTAAATAATATGCATGACCACCAATTAATGCATATTCAAAAATCAAAGTAAAAGTTCTTAAAAAAAACAAGTAAGAAAGCTACAGTCGAGTGTGCTCGACTGTAATATACCCGCTACCCAGCTGCTTGTACATAATTTATTTGCGGAACAAAACAAGTAAGAAAGCTACAGTCGAGTGTCTCGACTGTAATATACCCGCTACCCAGCTGCTTGTACATAATTTATTTGCGGAACAAAAAAACGGCTACAATCATATTTTGACCGTAAAAGGATATGGACTTATAATATTTATGCAAAATCAAAATATAAAATAAAAAAAAAAAACATTTTTGCACACATTTAATTTTTGATGCGGGCGGGACTCGAACCCGTAAATGCATAATAGTACTGTTCGTTTTGCAGTCCACAACTTAACCCAGTTTACCACCGTACACGCACACACGATCCGGCACAATGCTGCAAGCAGCGCTGCCGGCAGCGCTGCTTACAGCTATGGAAAACGTTAAGCTGAATAACTTCTGTGTTTATTATCCCATTGTTACAAAATTTTCAGAGATCATTTGGCTAGCTATAGTTATCATGTAAACCAAAAATGAACAATATGGCATCAAAATTGCACTTGTTATCCATGTTTTTTCGATTTACTGGGGCGTAAGGGGGCGTGGCCAAAATCCAAAATAAACTTGATCAGCGTGCAATAATAACACATTTTGTCACCAAATTTGGTAGTCCTAGCTCTTATAATGGCTGAGATCTAGATTTTGACACGGACAGACAGACGGACAGACGGACATGGCTGTATCGACTCGGCTGATTATCCTGAGCCAGAATATATAAACTTTACGGGATCGGAGGTGTCTCCTTATGCCTGTTACATACGTTTTCGGTTTAAACAAAAGTAATAATACCCTTCTACTCTATGAGTAGCGGGTATAAAAAATATAAGAAAAAGCTGCGCTCTAACAATCGCACACAGCTGATTTAAGAGACTGTCACTTCTCCACTTTTTAACTAAGTTCATTGTGAGCAATTAAAAAAGTTTTAAGTTAAATACACGACCACCAATTAATGCATATTCAAAATTTTAAGTAAAAGTTCTAACAAAAAAAAAAAAGAAAAAGCTTAAGCGGCATGAACTGGGAATCGAACCCAGGGCCTGTCGGTTCAGGAGTTCATTGCTTTTCCACTAAGCTACTGACGCTGTTATCCAACAACTGCAAAAATTTGCATTGTAAGGCATTCTTATTATTTCCTGTACAAATAAAGAATTTGCGCGGCCGGCAGCGCTGCTTACAGCTATAGAAAACGTTAAGCTGAATATCTTCTGTGTTTATTATCCGATTGTTACCAAATTTTCAGCGATCATCTGGCTAGCTATAGTTATCATATAAACCGAAAATGAACAATATGGCATCAAAATTGCACTTGTTATCAATGTTTTTTCGATTTGCGGGGCCGGAAGGGGCGTATCCAAAATCCAAAATAAACTTGATCAGCGTGCAATAATAACACATATTGTCACCAAATTTGGTTGTCCTAGCTCTTATAATAGCTGAGATCTAGATTTTCACACGGACAGACAGACGGACAGACGGACATGGCTATATCGACTCGGCTGTTGATCCTGAGCCAGAATATATATACTTTATGGGGTCGGAGGTGTCTCCTTCTGCCTGTTACATACATTTTCGGTTTGAACAAAGTTATAATACCCTTCTACTCTATGAGTAGCGGGTATAAAAAGAGATTCCACCCTGAGAAAAAAAATTAGATTCCAGTCTCACCCAGAGAAAAAAAAAACCAGTCCAGTCTCAATTTAGAGCTGAGAGGGGACTGAAAATACAAACACATTGAGAGCTTACGTAGTCAGAAATTAAGACGGAAGCAACTCAGCCTACTTGAATCGTTTTAATAGAATTGTATCGCTTGGTACCTCCTTGCTACAAATTCTACATATAAAGCCAGCAAGTCTTAAGAGAGAATACCTCTCTGTCTATATTATTTTCCATGGGATTAGCCGCAAATCGCAAGGGGAAATTTCTACAGCATTTTGCCTTGCTTCAGTCACTCAAATGTCTGCAACTTTCGTTAGCAGACATCGTGGCTGCCCAAGCCAAGCAGATTGAGAATAAGTATGGTTTGTGCCGGTGGCAAATGTGGCAAGAGAGCAGAATGTGACCGGCCCATGACTATTATTAGTCATGCAGCGGGCTTGGACTGAGACGTCTAAGCTAATAAAGCTGCTGCACCTGCCTGCTAAATTATGCGCCATGACCAGGAGTGCCATGGAGTGAGAGCACCATGCAAGCCATTTACTTGTTACAGATTGCTTATAATTAAATTATAATCAACATCAAGCCAGGCGCATTACGCAGATGCAGACGAAAATGGAGACGTAGAGACCAAGACCAAGACATGCAGCCAGTGAGACCGGTCTGAGGCCGCTGCTGCTGCTCACATGCATCTAACAAGCCTTCAACTATCTAATCAACGTACAAGTGAAAATATCAATACCTCAAGTAATCAAAATCACTTAAGAATTTCAAATCAGTTGGGCTGATGCTGCCTGCCTGCCTGCAGCGTCTCACACAAGCACCGTGTCCAGCTGCTATATGCGACAGTTGCAACTCGAGTCCAGAGTGGGGAGATTGATGAAAAAAAAAGCAACAACAACTAAGATTATTCGAATTTAATGGGCGCAACGCGCGTGGAGACTTCACAAGTGAGGCAACGCCAACTACAACAAAAACAACAACTGAGACGTTTCACAGACATGTTAGGAAAAGCTAAAACTGGACCTGCTTCCTGCTGCCTGGTCCTGCCTGTGTCTGGTCTGGCCTGGTCTTTTGCAGTTATACTGTGCTCGCACTGTGACCTGTCATCATGATTGATACGTTTGATGGATTCATTCGAGCTGACTGCTGTGTGGCGTTCAGTTTTAAAGTTTGCTGATTGATCCAGCGTGTTGATTACAATCGACGCCGACGTACACGCAGATGCAGGCACAGGTAGTTGGCGCAGGCAGTTGGCGCTGTATGGGGAGTCTTGCAACGCATGCAGCCCTGGCACAACATCTCTTACTGCTAAAGGTGCCGAAACCACTAACTAAATACAGTGGTAACTGAATATTAGAATAGAATATTAGAATATTAGAAATGATAAGAAAGGCAAAAAAAATCAAAAGGGAAACAAAGAGTTAATCCCTTTTTCATTGATAAGCAATTTTAAAAATTATGCAACTTTGGAAAAGTGGGAAGTATAAAAAAAAATTTAATAAATTATAGAAATTTTTAAATATTTTGAAATTAAGAAAATTGACAGTTAATATTTTTAAAACATTTTTAAAAGCTTTAAATATTTTTAATGAATTTTAAATAATACGCAAATTTAGGAAAAATGTGGAAATTTGACGATGACGTCACGATATGCTGCAAAGGCGCAAAGAGTGTAACTATGGAAAACGTTTAGATGAATATCTTCTGTGTTTATTGTTCGATCGGATTGTAATTTTGAAAATAGATTTATATTGTAATTATCTGTTTATACCAAAGCAGAAAGCCATAACTTCAATACTTTTCCTAATAATCGAAATTATCGTTTTGCGTGGGCGGTGGGCGCGACATCGAAAATTGAAAATAAACTCGATCTACCTATGGTATACAGGAAATTAGGTGTCTCTACCTTTTGTAATAGCTGAGATCTAGACGTACAGACGGACAGACGGACATGGCTATACCGACTCGGCTGTTGATCCTGAGCCAGAATATATATACTTTATGGGGTCGGAGGTGTCTCCTTCTGCCTGTTACATACATTTTCGGTTTGAACAAAGTTATAATACCCTTCTACTCTATGAGTAGCGGGTATAAAAAAAAAAACATTTTTGCACACATTTAATTTTTGATGCGGGAGGGACTCGAACCCGTAAATGCGTAATAGTACTGTTCGTTTTGCAGTCCACAACTTAACCCATTTCACCACCGTACACGCACACACGATTTGGCACAATGCTGCAAGCAGCGCTGCCGGCAGCGCTGCTTACAGCTATGGAAAACGTTAAGCTGAATAACTTCTGTGTTTATTATCCGATTGTTACCAAAGTAAAAAATTAATTACAAGCGAAATTTTGATACCATATTGTTCATTTTTGGTTTATATGATAACTATAGCTAGCCAGATGATCTCTGAAAATTTGGTAACAATCGGATAATAAACACTAAATTTATTCAGCTTAACGTTTGCATAGCTGTAAGCAGCGCTGCCGGCAGCAGTCCCGCCCGCATCAAAAATAAATGTGTGCAAAAATGTTTTTTTTTTATTTTAGATTTTGACTTTGCTTAAATATTATAAGTCCATAGCCTTTTACGGTCAAAATATGATTGGTGCCGTTTTTTTGCTCCGCAAATAAATTATGTACAAGCAGCTGGGTAGAGGGTATATTACAGTGGAGCACACTCGACTGTAGCTTCCTTACTTATTTTTTATTTACAGGGGCGGAAGGGGGCGTGGCCAAAATCCAAAAGAAACTTGATCAGCGTGGAATTATAAAACATACTGTTACCAAATTTGGTAGTTCTAGCTCTTATAATAGCTGAGATCTAGATTTTCACGGACAGACAGACGGACAGACAGACAGACGGACAGACAGACAGACAGACAGACGGACAGACGGACATGGCTATGTCGACTCGGAGCCAGAATATATATACTTTATGGGATCGGAGGTGTCTCCTTCTGCCTGTTACATACATTTTCGGTTTGAACAAAGTTATAATACCCTTCTACTCTATGAGTAGCGGGTATAATAAAAAGAAAAAAAATATAAGAAAAAGGTGCGCTCTAACAATCGCACACAGCTGATTTAAGAGACTGTCACTCCTCCACTTGTTAACTAAATTCATTGTGAGCGATTAAGAGAATTTTAAATAAAATGCATGACCACCAATTAATGTATATTCAAAAATTAAAGTAAAAGTTCTTCAAAAAAAAAAAAATAATAATAATAAGAACAAGCTTAAGCGGCATGAACTGGGAATCGAACCACGGACTGTCGGTTCAGGAGTTCATCGCTTTTACACCAAGCTACCGACGCTGTTATCCAACAACTGCAAAAATTTGCATTGCAAGGCATTCTTATTATTTCCTGTACAAATAAAGAATTTGCGCTGCCGGCAGCGCTGCTTACAGCTATGGAAAACGTTAAGCTGAATAACTTTTGTGTTTATTATCTGATTGTTACCAAATTTTCAGAGAAAGCTACAGTCGAGTGTGCTCGACTGCAATATACCCGCTACCCAGCTGCTTGTACATAATTTATTTGCGGAACAAAAAAATGGCTACAATTATATTTTGACCGTAAAAAGCTATGGACTTATAATATTTATGCAAAGTCAAAATATAAAATAAAAAAAAAAACATTTTTGAACACATTTAATTTTTGATGCGGGCGGGACTCGAACCCGTAAATGCATAATAGTACTGTTCGTTTTGCAGTCCACAACTTAACCCATTTCACCACCGTACACGCACACACGATTCGGCACAATACTGCAAGCAGCGCTGCCGGCAGCGCTGCTTACAGCTATGGAAAACGTTAAGCTGAATAACTTCTGTGTTTATTATCCGATTGTTACCAAATTTTCAGTGGTCATCTGGCTAGCTGTAGTTATCATGTAAACCGAAAATGAACAACATGGCATCAAAATTGCACTTGTTATCAATGTTTTTTCCATTTGCGGGGGCGGAAGGGGGCGTGGCCAAAATCCAAAATAAACTTGATCAGCGTGCAATAATAACACATATTGTCACCAAATTTGGTTGTCCCAGCTCTTATAATAGCTGAGATCTAGATTTTACACGGACAGACAGACGGACAGACGGACATGGCTATATCGACTCGGCTGTCGATCCTGAGCCAGAATATATATACTTTATGGGGTCGGAGGTGTCTCCTTCTGCCTGTTACATACATTTTAGGTTTGAACAAAGTTATAATACCCTTCTACTCTATGAGTAGCGGGTATAATAAAAATAACAAGCTTAAGCGGCATAAACTGGGAATCGAACCACGGACCTGTCGGTTCAGGAGTTCATCGCTTTTCCACTAAGCTACTGACGCTGTTATCCAACAACTGCAAAAATTTGCATTGTAAGGCATTCTTATTATTTCCTGTACAAATAAAGAATTTGCGCTGCCGGCAGCGCTGCTTACAGCTATGGATAACGTTAAGCTGAATAACTTCTGTGTTTATTATCCGATTGTTACCAAATTTTCAGAGATCATCTGCTAGCTGTAGTTATCATTTAAACCGAAAATAAACAATATGGCATCAAAATTGCGCTTGTAATCAATTTTTTTATTTATAGGGTCGGAAGGGGGCGTGGCCAAAATCCAAAATAAACTTGATCAGCGTGCAATAATAACACATACTGTCACCAAATTTGGTAGTTCTAGCTCTTATAATAGCTGAGATCTAGATTTTCACACGGACAGACAGACGGACAGACGGACATGGCTATATCGACTCGGCTGTTGATCCTGAGCCAGAATATATATACTTTATGGGGTCTTTATGGTAACAATCGGATAATAAACACTAAATTTATTCAGCTTAACGTTTGCATAGCTGTAAGCAGCGCTGTTTTTTTTTATTTTAGATTCTGACTTTGCTTAAATATTATAAGTCCATAGCCTTTTACGGTCAAAATTTGATTGTAGCCGTTTTTTTGCTCCGCAAATAATTTATGTACAAGCAGCTGGGTAGAGGGTATATTACAGTGGAGCACACTCGACTGTAGCTTTCTTACTTGTTTTTTATTTACAGGGGCGGAAGGGGGCGTGGCCAAAATCCAAAATAATCTTGATCAGCGTGGAATTATAAAACATACTGTCACCAAATTTGGTAGTTCTAGCTCTTATAATAGCTGAGATCTAGATTTTCACGGACAGACAGACGGACAGACGGACAGACAGACAGACGGACAGACAGACAGACAGACAGACGGACAGACGGACATGGCTATGTCGACTCGGAGCCAGAATATATATACTTTATGGGATCGGAGGTGTCTCCTTCTGCCTGTTACATACATTTTCGGTTTGAACAAAGTTATAATACCCTTCTACTCTATGAGTAGCGGGTATAATAAAAATAAAAAAAAATATAAGAAAAAGGTGCGCTCTAACAATCGCACACAGCTGATTTAAGAGACTGTCACTTCTCCACTTGTTAACTAAATTCATTGTGAGCGATTAAAAGAATTTTAAATAAAATGCATGACCACCAATTAATGTATATTCAAAAATTAAAGTAAAAGTTCTTAAAAAAAAAAAAATAATAATAATAAGAACAAGCTTAAGCGGCATGAACTGGGAATCGAACCACGGACTGTCGGTTCATGAGTTCATCGCTTTTACACCAAGCTACCGACGCTGTTATCCAACATCTGCTAAAATTTGCATTGTAAGGCATTCTTATTATTTCCTGTACAAATAAAGAATTTGCGCTGCCGGCAGCGCTGCTTACAGCTATGGATAACGTTAAGCTGAATAACTTCTGTGTTTATTATCCGATTGTTACCAAATTTTCAGAGATCATCTGCTAGCTGTAGTTATCATTTAAACCGAAAATAAACAATATGGCATCAAAATTGCGCTTGTAATCAATTTTTTTTATTTATAGGGTCGGAAGGGGGCGTGGCCAAAATCCAAAATAAACTTGATCAGCGTGCAATAATAACACATACTGTCACCAAATTTGGTAGTTCTAGCTCTTATAATGGCTGAGATCTAGATTTTCACACGGACAGACAGACGGACAGACGGACATGGCTATATCGACTCGGCTGTTGATCCTGAGCCAGAATATATATACTTTATGGGGTCTTTATGGTAACAATCGGATAATAAACACTAAATTTATTCAGCTTAACGTTTGCATAGCTGTAAGCAGCGCTGTTTTTTTTTTATTTTAGATTCTGACTTTGCTTAAATATTATAAGTCCATAGCCTTTTACGGTCAAAATTTGATTGTAGCCGTTTTTTTGCTCCGTAAATAAATTATGTACAAGCAGCTGGGTAGAGGGTATATTACAGTGGAGCACACTCGACTGTAGCTTTCTTACTTGTTTTTTATTTACAGGGGCGGAAGGGGGCGTGGCCAAAATCCAAAATAATCTTGATCAGCGTGGAATTATAAAACATACTGTCACCAAATTTGGTAGTTCTAGCTCTTATAATAGCTGAGATCTAGATTTTCACGGACAGACAGACGGACAGACGGACAGACAGACAGACGGACAGACAGACAGACAGACAGACAGACAGACAGACGGACAGACGGTCATGGCTATGTCGACTCGGAGCCAGAATATATATACTTTATGGGATCGGAGGTGTCTCCTTCTGCCTGTTACATACATTTTCGGTTTGAACAAAGTTATAATACCCTTCTACTCTATGAGTAGCGGGTATAATAAAAATAAAAAAAAATATAAGAAAAAGGTGCGCTCTAACAATCGCACACAGCTGATTTAAGAGACTGTCACTTCTCCACTTGTTAACTAAATTCATTGTGAGCGATTAAAAGAATTTTAAATAAAATGCATGACCATCAATTAATGTATATTCAAAAATTAAAGTAAAAGTTCTTAAAAAAAAAAAATAATAATAATAAGAACAAGCTTAAGCGGCATGAACTGGGAATCGAACCACGGACTGTCGGTTCATGAGTTCATCGCTTTTACACCAAGCTACCGACGCTGTTATCCAACATCTGCTAAAATTTGCATTGCAAGGCATTCTTATTATTTCCTGTACAAATAAAGAATTTGCGCTGCCGGCAGCGCTGCTTACAGCTATGGAAAACGTTAAGCTAAATAACTTTTGTGTTTATTATCCGATTGTTACCAAATTTTCAGAGATCATCTGGTAATCCAAAAATGAACAATATGGCATCAAAATTTCGCTTGTAATTAATTTTTTTTTTTTGATTTACATGGACGGAAAGGGGCGTGGCCAAAATCCAAAATAAACTTGATCAGCGTGCAGTAATAGCACATTTTGTCACCAAATTTGATAGTTCTGGCTCTTATAATAGCTAAGATCTAGATTTTCACACGGACAGACAGACGGACAGACGGACAGACAGACAGACATGGCTATGTCGACTCGGCTGTTGATCCTGAGCCAGAATATATATACTTTATGGGGTCGGAGGTGTATCCTTCTGCCTGTTACATACATTTTCGGTTTGAACAAAGTTATAATACCCTTCAACACTATGAGTAGCGGGTATAAAAATAAAAAGAACAAGTTTAAGCGGCATGAACTGGGAATCGAACCACGGGCCTGTCGGTTCAGGAGTTCATCGCTTTCACACCAAGCTACAGACGCTGTTATCCAACAACTGCAAAAATTTGCATTGTAAGGCATTCATATTATTTCCTGTACAAATAAAGAATTTGCGCTGCCGGCAGCGCTGCTTACAGCTATGGAAAATGTTAAGCTGAATAACTTTTGTGTTTATTATCCGATTGTTACCAAATTTTCAGATATCATCTGGTTAGCTATAGTTGTCCTGTAATTCGAAAATGAACAATATGGCATCAAAATTTCGCTTGTAATTAATTTATTTTTGATTTACAGGGGCGGAAAGGGGCGTGGCCAAAATCCAAAATAAACTTGATCAGCGTGCAATAATAGCACATTTTGTCACCAAATTTAGTAGTTCTAGCTCTTATAATAGCTGAGATCTAGATTTTCACACGGACAGACAGACAGACAGACGGACATGGCTATATCGACTCGGCTGTTGATCCTGTCCCAGAATATATATACTTTATGGGGTCGGAGGTGTCTCCTTCTGCCTGTTACATACATTTTCGGCTTGAACAAAGTTATAATACCCTTCTACTCTATGAGTAGCGGGTATAAAAAAGAAAAAGCTTAAGCGGCATGAACTGGGAATCGAACAACGGGCCTGTCGGTTCAGGAGTACATCGCTTTTCCACTAAGCTACTGACGCTGTTATCCAACAACTGCAAACATTTGAATTGTAAGGCATTCTTATTATTTCCAGTACAAATAAAGAATTTGCGCTGCCGGCAGCGCTGCTTACAGCTATGGAAAACGTTAAGCTGAATAACTTTTGTGTTTATTATCCGATTGTTACCAAATTTTCAGAGATCATCTGCTAGCTATAGTTATCATTTAAACCGAAAATTAACAATATGGCATCAAAATTGCGCTTGTAATCAATTTTTTTTATTTATAGGGGCAGAAGGGGGCGTGGCCAAAATCCAAAATAAACTTGATCAGCGTGCAATAATAACACATACTGTCACCAAATTTGGTAGTTCTAGCTCTTATAATAGCTGAGATCTAGATTTTCACACGGATAGACAGACGGACAGACGGACAGACGGACATGGCTATATCGACTCGGCTGTTGATCCTGAGCCAGAATATATATACTTTATGGGGTCTTTATGGTAACAATCGGATAATAAAGACTAAAGTTATTCAGCTTAACGTTTTCCATAGCTGTAAGCAGCGCTGCCGGCAGCGCTGCTTGCAGCATTTTGCCGAATCGTGTGTGCGTGTACGGTGGTGAAATGGGTTAAGTTGTGGACTGCAAAACGAACAGTACTATTATGCATTTACGGGTTCGAGTCCTGCCCGCATCAAAAATTAAATGTGTGCAAAAATGTTTTTTTTTTTTATGTTATATTTTGACTTTGCATAAATAATATAAGTCCATAGCCTTTTACGGTCAAAATATGATTGTAGCCGTTTTTTTGTTCCGCAAATAAATTATGTACAAGCAGCTGGGTAGCTGGTATATTACAGTCGAGCACACTCGACTGTAGCTTTCTTACTTGTTTTTATTTACAGGGGTGGAAGGGGGCGTGGCCAAAATCCAAAATAAACTTGATCAACGTGGAATTATAACACATACCGTCACCAAATTTGGTAGTTCTAGCTCTTATAATAGCTGAGATCTAGATTTTCACAGACAGACAGACGGACAGACAGACAGACGGCCAGACGGACATGGCTATGTCGACTCGGAGCCAGAATATATATACTTTATGGGGTCGGAGGTGTCTCCTTCTGCCTGTTACATACATTTTCGGTTTGAGCAAAGTTATAATACCCTTCTACTCTATGAGTAGCGGGTATAATAAAAATAAAAAAAAATATAAGAAAAAGGTGCGCTCTAACAATCGCACACAGCTGATTTAAGAGACTGTCACTTCTCCACTTGTTAACTAAATTCATTGTGAGCGATTAAAAGAATTTTAAATAAAATGCATGACCACCAATTAATGCATATTCAAAAATTAAAGTAAAAGTTCTTAAAAAAAAATAAAAAGAACAAGCTTAAGCGGCATGAACTGGGAATCGAACCACGGGCCTGTCGGTTCAGGAGTTCATCGCTTTCACACCAAGCTACAGACGCTGTTATCCAACAACTGCAAAAATTTGCATTGTAAGGCATTCTTATTATTTCATGTACAAATAAATAATTTTCGCTGCCGGCAGCGCTGCTTACAGTTACGGAAAATGTTAAGCTGAATTACTTCTGTGTTTATTATCCGATTGTTACAAAATTTTCAGAGATCATCTGGCTAGCTATAGATATCATGTAAACCGAAAATGAACAATATGGCATCAAAATTGCGCTTGTAATCTTTTTCGATTAACGGGGCGAAAGGGGGCGCGGCCAAAATCCAAAACAAACTTGATCAGCGTGCAATAATAACACATTTTGTCCCCAAATTTGGTAATCCTAGCTATACTTTATGGGGTCTTTATGGTAACAATCGGATAATAAACACAAAAGTTATTCAGCTTAACGTTTTGCATAGCTGTAAGCAGCGCTGCCGGCAGCGCTGCTTGCAACATTGTGCCGAATCGTGTGTGCGTGTACGGTGGTGAAATGAGTTAAGTTGTGGACTGCAATACGAACAGTACTATTATGCATTTACGAGTTCGAGTCCCGCCCGCATCAAAAATTAAATGTGTGCAAAAATGTTTTTTTTTTATTTTAGATTTTGACTTTGCTTAATTATTATAAGTCCATAGCCTTTTACGGTCAAAATATGATTGTAGCTGTTTTTTTGTTCCGCAAATTAATTATGTACAAGCAGCTGGGTAGAGGGTATATTACAGTGGAGCACATTCGACTGTAGCTTTCTTACTTATTTTTAATTTACAGGGGCGGAAGGGGGCGTGGCCAAAATCCAAAAGAAACTTGATCAGCGTGAAATTATAAAACATACTGTCACCAAATTTGGTAGTTCTAGCTCTTATAATAGCTGAGATCTAGATTTTCACGGACAGACAGACGGACAGACAGACAGACGGACAGACGGACATGGCTATGTCGACTCGGAGTCAGAATATATATACTTTATGGGATCGGAGGTGTCTCCTTCTGCCTGTTACATACATTTTCGGTTTGAACAAAGTTATAATACCCTTCTACTCTATGAGTAGCGAGTATAATAAAAATAAAAAAAAATATAAGAAAAAGGTGCGCTCTAACAATCGCACACAGCTGATTTAAGAGACTGTCACTTCTCCACTTGTTAACTAAATTCATTGTGAGCGATTAAAAGAATTTTAAATAAAATGCATGACCACCAATTAATGCATATTCAAAAATTAAAGTAAAAGTTCTTAAAAAAAAAATAATAATAATAAGAACAAGCTTAAGCGGCATGAACTGGGAATCGAACCACGGACTGTCGGTTCAGGAGTTCATCGCTTTCACACCAAGCTACCGACGCTGTTATCCAACAACTGCAAAAATTTGCATTGTAAGGCATTTTTATTATTTCCTGTACAAATAAAGAATTTGCGCTGCCGGCAGCGCTGCTTACAGCTATGGAAAACGTTAAGCTGAATAACTTCTGTGTTTATTATCCGATTGTTACCAAATTTTCAGTGATCACCCGGCTAGCTATAGTTATCATATAAACCAAAAATGAACAATATGGCATCAAAATTTCGCTTGTAATCTTTTTCGATTAACGGGGACGAAAGGGGGCGCGGCCAAAATCCAAAACAAACTTGATCAGCGTGCAATAATAGCACATTTTGTCACCAAATTTGATAGTTCTGGCTCTTATAATAGCTGAGATCTAGATTTTCACACGGACAGACAGACGGACAGACAGACAGACATGGCTATGTCGACTCGGCTGTTGATCCTGAGCCAGAATATATATACTTTATGGGGTCGGAGGTGTATCCTTCTGCCTGTTACATACATTTTCGGTTGGAGCAAAGTTATAATACCCTTCTTCTCTATGAGTAGCGGGTATAATAAAAATAAAAAAATATAAGAAAAAGCTACGCTCTAACAATCGCACACAGCTGGTTTAAGAGACTGTCCCTTCTCCACTTGTTAACTAAGTTCATTGTGAGCCATTAAACAAATTATAAATAAAATGCATGACCACCAATAAATGCATATTCAAAAATTAAAGTAAAAGTTCTTAAAAAAAAATAAAAAGAACAAGCTTAAGCGGCATGAACTGGGAATCGAACCACGGGCCTGTCGGTTCAGGAGTTCATCGCTTTCACACCAAGCTACAGACGCTGTTATCAAACAACTGCAAAAATTTGCATTGTAAGGCATTCTTATTATTTCATGTACAAATAAATAATTTGCGCTGCCGGCAGCGCTGCTTACAGTTACGGAAAATGTTAAGCTGAATTACTTCTGTGTTTATTATCCGATTGTTACAAAATTTTCAGAGATCATCTGGCTAGCTATAGTTATCATGTAAACCGAAAATGAACAATATGGCATCAAAATTGCGCTTGTAATCTTTTTCGATTAACGGGGCGAAAGGGGGCGCGGCCAAAATCCAAAACAAACTTGATCAGCGTGCAATAATAACACATTTTGTCCCCAAATTTGGTAATCCTAGCTATACTTTATGGGGTCTTTATGGTAACAATCGGATAATAAACACAAAAGTTATTCAGCTTAACGTTTTGCATAGCTGTAAGCAGCGCTGCCGGCAGCGCGGAAGGGGGCGTGGCCAAAATCCAAAAGAAACTTGATCAGCGTGAAATTATAAAACATACTGTCACCAAATTTGGTAGTTCTAGCTCTTATAATAGCTGAGATCTAGATTTTCACGGACAGACAGACGGACAGACAGACAGACGGACAGACGGACATGGCTATGTCGACTCGGAGTCAGAATATATATACTTTATGGGATCGGAGGTGTCTCCTTCTGCCTGTTACATACATTTTCGGTTTGAACAAAGTTATAATACCCTTCTACTCTATGAGTAGCGAGTATAATAAAAATAAAAAAAATATAAGAAAAAGGTGCGCTCTAACAATCGCACACAGCTGATTTAAGAGACTGTCACTTCTCCACTTGTTAACTAAATTCATTGTGAGCGATTAAAAGAATTTTAAATAAAATGCATGACCACCAATTAATGCATATTCAAAAATTAAAGTAAAAGTTCTTAAAAAAAATAATAATAATAAGAACAAGCTTAAGCGGCATGAACTGGGAATCGAACCACGGACTGTCGGTTCAGGAGTTCATCGCTTTCACACCAAGCTACCGACGCTGTTATCCAACAACTGCAAAAATTTGCATTGTAAGGCATTTTTATTATTTCCTGTACAAATAAAGAATTTGCGCTGCCGGCAGCGCTGCTTACAGCTATGGAAAACGTTAAGCTGAATAACTTCTGTGTTTATTATCCGATTGTTACCAAATTTTCAGTGATCATCTGGCTAGCTATAGTTATCATATAAACCAAAAATGAACAATATGGCATCAAAATTTCGCTTGTAATCTTTTTCGATTAACGGGGACGAAAGGGGGCGCGGCCAAAATCCAAAACAAACTTGATCAGCGTGAAATTATAAAACATACTGTCACCAAATTTGGTAGTTCTAGCTCTTATAATAGCTGAGATCTAGATTTTCACGGACAGACAGACGGACAGACAGACAGACGGACAGACGGACATGGCTATGTCGACTCGGAGTCAGAATATATATACTTTATGGGATCGGAGGTGTCTCCTTCTGCCTGTTACATACATTTTCGGTTTGAACAAAGTTATAATACCCTTCTACTCTATGAGTAGCGAGTATAATAAAAATAAAAAAAATATAAGAAAAAGGTGCGCTCTAACAATCGCACACAGCTGATTTAAGAGACTGTCACTTCTCCACTTGTTAACTAAATTCATTGTGAGCGATTAAAAGAATTTTAAATAAAATGCATGACCACCAATTAATGCATATTCAAAAATTAAAGTAAAAGTTCTTAAAAAAAAAATAATAATAATAAGAACAAGCTTAAGCGGCATGAACTGGGAATCGAACCACGGACTGTCGGTTCAGGAGTTCATCGCTTTCACACCAAGCTACCGACGCTGTTATCCAACAACTGCAAAAATTTGCATTGTAAGGCATTTTTATTATTTCCTGTACAAATAAAGAATTTGCGCTGCCGGCAGCGCTGCTTACAGCTATGGAAAACGATAAGCTGAATAACTTCTGTGTTTATTATCCGATTGTTACCAAATTTTCAGTGATCATCTGGCTAGCTATAGTTATCATATAAACCAAAAATGAACAATATGGCATCAAAATTTCGCTTGTAATTAATTTTTTTCGATTTACAGGGGCGGAAGGGGGCGTGGCCAAAATCCAAAATAAACTTGATCAGCGTGCCATAATAGCACATTTTGTTCACCAAATTTGATAGTTCTGGCTCTTATAATAGCTGAGATCTAGATTTTAACACAGACAGACAGACGGACAGACAGACAGACAGACATGGCTATGTCGACTCGGCTGTTGATCCTGAGCCAGAATATATATACTTTATGGGGTCGGAGGTGTATCCTTCTGCCTGTTACATACATTTTCGGTTGGAGCAAAGTTATAATACCCTTCTACTCTATGAGTAGCGGGTATAATAAAAATAAAAAAATATAAGAAAAAGCTACGCTCTAACAATCGCACACAGCTGGTTTAAGAGACTGTCCCTTCTCCACTTGTTAACTAAGTTCATTGTGAGCCATTAAACAAATTATAAATAAAATGCATGACCACCAATAAATGCATATTCAAAAATTAAAGTAAAAGTTCTTAAAAAAAAAAATAAAAAGAACAAGCTTAAGCGGCATGAACTGGGAATCGAACCACGGACCTGTCGGTTCAGGAGTTCATCGCTTTTTCACTAAGCTACTGACGCTGTTATCCAACAACTGCAAAAATTTGCATTGTAAGTCATTCTTATTATTTCCTGTACAAATTAAGAATTTGCGCTGCCGGCAGCGCTGCTTACAGCTATGGAAAACGTTAAGCTGAATAACTTTTGTGTTTATTATCGGATTGTTACTAAATTTTCAGAGATCATTTGGTTAGCTATAGTTATCATGTAATCCGAAAATGAACAATATGGCATCAAAATTTCGCTTGTAATTATTTTTTTTTGATTTACAGGGGCGGAAAGGGGCGTGGCCAAAATCCAAAATAACTTTGATCAGCGTGCAATAATAGCACAGTTTGTCACCAAATTTGGTAGTTCTAGCTCTAATAATAGCTGAGATCTAGATTTTCACAGGGATAGACAGACAGACAGACGGACATGGCTATATCGACTCGGCTGTTGATCCTGAGCCAGAATATATATACTTTATGGGGTCGGAGGTGTCTCCTTCTGCCTGTTACATACATTTTCGGCTTGAACAAAGTTATAATACCCTTCTACTCTATGAGTAGCGGGAATAAAAAAGAAAAAGCTTAAGCGGCATGAACTGGGAATCGAACCACAGGCCTTTCGGTTCAGGAGCTCATCGCTTTTCCACTAAGCTACTGACGCTGTTATCCAACAACTGCAAAAATTTGCACTGTAAGGCATTCTTATTATTTCCTGTACAAATAAAGAATTTGCGCTGCCGGCAGCGCTGCTTAAAGCTATGGAAAACGTTAAGCTGAATAACTTTTGTGTTTATTATCCGATTGTTACCAAATTTTCAGAGATTATCTGGTTAGCTATAGTTGTCATGTAATCCGAAAATGAACAATATGGCATCAAAATTTCGCTTGTAATTAATTTTTTTTTTTTTTATTTACATGGACGGAAAGGGGCGTGGCCAAAATCCAAAATAAACTTGATCAGCGTGCAATAATAGCACATTTTGTCACCAAATTTGATTGTTCTGGCTCTTATAATAGCTGAGATCTAGATTTTCACACGGACAGACAGACGGACAGACAGACAGACATGGCTATGTCGACTCGGCTGTTGATCCTGAGCCAGAATATATATACTTTATGGGGTCGGAGGTGTATCCTTCTGCCTGTTACATACATTTTCGGTTGGAGCAAAGTTATAATACCCTTCTTCTCTATCAGTGGCGGGTATAATAAAAATAAAAAAATATAAGAAAAAGCTACGCTCTAACAATCGCACACAGCTGGTTTAAGAGACTGTCCCTTCTCCACTTGTTAACTAAGTTCATTGTGAGCCATTAAACAAATTATAAATAAAATGCATGACCACCAATTAATGCATATTCAAAAATTAAATTAAAAGTTCTTAAAAAAAAAATAAAAAGAACAAGCTTAAGCGGCATGAACTGGGAATCGAACCACGGGCCTGTCGGTTCAGGAGTTCACACCAAGCTACAGACGCTGTTATCCAACAACTGCAAAAATTTGCATTGTAAGGCATTCTTATTATTTCCTGTACAAATAAAGAATTTGCGCTGCCGGCAGCGCTGCTTACAGCTATGGAAAACGTTAAGCTGAATAACTTTTGTGTTTATTATCCGATTTTTACCAAATTTTCAGAGATCATCTGGTTAGCTATAGTTGTCATGTAATCCGAAAATGAACAATATGGCATCAAAATTTCGCTTGTAATTAATTTATTTTTGATTTACAGGGGCGGAAAGGGGCGTGGCCAAAATCCAAAATAAACTTGATCAGCGTGCAATAATATCACATTTTGTCACCAAATTTGGTAGTTCTAGCTCTTATAATAGCTGAGATCTAGATTTTCACACGGACAGACAGACAGACAGACGGACATGGCTATATCGACTCGGCTGTTGATCCTGAGCCAGAATATATATACTTTATGGGGTCGGAGGTGTCTCCTTCTGCCTGTTACATACATTTTCGGCTTGAACAAAGTTAAAATACCCTTCTACTCTATGAGTAGCGGGTATAAAAAAGAAAAAGCTTAAGCGGCATGAACTGGGAATCGAACAACGGGCCTGTCGGTTCAGGAGTTCATCGCTTTTCCACTAAGCTACTGACGCTGTTATCCAACAACTGCAAACATTAGCATTGTAAGGCATTCTTATTATTTCCTGTACAAATAAAGAATTTGCGCTGCCGATAGCGCTGTTTACAGCTATGGAAAACGTTAAACTGAATAACTTTTGTGTTTATTATCCGATTGTTACCAAATTTGCAGAGATCATCTGCTAACTATAGTTATCATTTAAACCGAAAATTAACAATATGGCATCAAAATTGCGCTTGTAATCAATTTTTTTTATTTATAGGGGCGGAAGGGGGCGTGGCCAAAATCCAAAATAAACTTGATCAGCGTGCAATAATAGCACATTTTGTCACCAAATTTGATAGTTCTGGCTCTTATAATAGCTGAGATCTAGATATTCACACGGACAGACAGACGGACAGACGGACATGGCTATATCGACTCGGCTGTTGATCCTGAGCCAGAATATATATACTTTATGGGGTCTTTATGGTAACAATCGGATAATAAACACTAAAGTTATGCAGCTTAGCGTTTTCCATAGCTGTAAGCAGCGCTGCCGGCAGCGCTGCTTGCAGCATTGTGCCGAATCGTGTGTGCGTGTACGGTGGTGAAATGGGTTAAGTTAAGTTAAGGCATTCTTATTATTTCCTGTGCAAATAAAGAATTTGCGCTGCCGGCAGCGCTGCTTACAGCTATGGAAAACGTTAAGCTAAATAACTTTTGTGTTTATATCCGATTGTTACCAAATTTTCAGAGATCATCTGGTTAGCTACAGTTGTCATGTAATCTGAAAATGAACAATATGGCATCAAAATTTCGCTTGTAATTAATTTTTTTTTTTTATTTACATGGACGGAAAGGGGCGTGGCCAAAATCCAAAATAAACTTGATCAGCGTGCAATAATAGCACATTTTGTCAACAAATTTGATAGTTCTGGCTCTAATAATAGCTGAGATCTAGATTTTCACACGGACAGACAGACGGACAGACGGACAGACAGACAGACATGGCTATGTCGACTCGGCTGTTGATCCTGAGCCAGAATATATATACTTTATGGGGTCGGAGGTGTATCTAGATTTTCACACGGACAGACAGACGGACAGACGGACATGGCTATATCGACTCGGCTGTTGATCCTGAGCCAGAATATATATACTTTATGGGGTCTTTATGGTAACAATCGGATAATAAACACTGAAGTTATGCAGCTTAACGTTTTCCATAGCTGCAGCATTGTGCCGAATCGTGTGTGCGTGTACGGTGGTGAAATTGGTTAAGTTGTGGACTGCAAAACGAACATTACTATTATGCATTTACGGGTTCGAGTCCCGCCCGCATCAAAAATTATATGTGTGCAAAAATGTTTTTTTTTTTTTATGTTATATTTTGACTTTGCTTAAATATTATAAGTCCATTGCCTTTTACGGTCAAAATATGATTGTAGCTGTTTTTTTGTTCCGCAAATAAATTATGTACAAGCAGCTGGGTAGAGGGTATATTACAGTGGAGCACACTCGACTGTTGCTTTCTTACTTGTGTTTTATTTACAGGGGCGGAAGGGGGCGTGGCCAAAATCCAAAATAAACTTGATCAGCGTGGAATTATAAAACATACTGTCACCAAATTTGCTAGTTCTAGCTCTTATAATAGCTGAGATCTAGATTTTCACGGACAGACAGACGGACAGATAGACAGACGGACAGACGGACATGGCTATGTCGACTCGGAGCCAGAATATATATACTTTATGGGATCGGAGGTGTCTCCTTCTGCCTGTTACATACATTTTCGGTTTGAACAAAGTTATAATACCCTTCTACTCTATGAGTAGCGGGTATAATAAAAATAAAAAAAAATATAAGAAAAAGGTGCGCTCTAACAATGGCACACAGCTGATTTAAGAGACTGTCACTTCTCCACTTGTTAACTAAATTCATTGTGAGCGATTAAAAGAATTTTAAATAAAATGCATGACCACCAATTAATGCATATTCAAAAATTAAAGTAAAAGTTCTTAAAAAAAAATAATAATAATAAGAACAAGCTTAAGCGGCATGAACTGGGAATCGAACCACGGACTGTCGGTTCAGGAGTTCATCGCTTTCACACCAAGCTACCGACGCTGTTATCCAACAACTGCAAAAATTTGCATTGTAAGGCATTCTTATTATTTCCTGTACAAATAAAGAATTTGCGCTGCCGGCAGCGCTGCTTACAGCTATGGAAAACGTTAAGCTGAATAACTTCAGTGTTTATTATCCGATTGTTACCAAATTTTCAGAGATCATCTGGCTAGCTATAGTTATCATATAAACCGAAAATGAACAATATGGTATCAAAATTTCACTTGTAATTAATTTTTTTCGATTTACAGGGGCGGAAGGGGGCGTGGCCAAAATCCAAAATAAACTTGATCAGCGTGCAATAATAGCACATTTTGTCACCAAATTTGGTAGTTCTAGCTCTTATAATAGCTGAGATCTAGATTTTCACACGGACAGACAGACGGACAGACGGACAGACGGACATGCCTATATCGACTCGGCTGTTGATCCTGAGCCAGAATATATATACTTTATGGGGTCTTTATGGTAACAATCGGATAATAAACACTAAATTTATTCAGCTTAACGTTTGCATAGCTGTAAGCAGCGCTGCCGGCAGCGCTGCTTGCAACATTGTGCCGAATCGTGTGTGCGTGTCCGGTGGTGAAATGGGTTAAGTTGTGGACTGCAAAACGAACAGTACTATTATGCATTTACGGGTTCGAGTCCCGCCCGCATCAAAAATTAAATGTGTGCAAAAATGTTTTTTTTTTATTTTAGATTTTGACTTTGCTTAAATATTATAAGTCCATAGCCTTTTACGGTCAAAATATGATTGTAGCCGTTTTTTTGCTCCGCAAATAAATTATGTACAAGCAGCTGGGTAGAGGGTATATTACAGTGGAGCACACTCGACTGTAGCTTCCTTACTTATTTTTTATTTACAGGGGCGGAAGGGGGCGTGGCCAAAATCCAAAAGAAACTTGATCATCGTGGAATTATAAAACATACTGTCACCAAATTTGGTAGTTCTAGCTCTTATAATAGCTGAGATCTAGATTTTCACGGACAGACAGACGAACAGACAGACAGACGGACAGACAGACAGACAGACAGACGGATAGACGGACATGGCTATGTCGACTCGGAGCCAGAATATATATACTTTATGGGATCGGAGGTGTCTCCTTCTGCCTGTTACATACATTTTCGGTTTGAACAAAGTTATAATACCCTTCTACTCTATGAGTAGCGGGTATAAAAAAAAAAACAAGTAAGAAAGCTACAGTCGAGTGTGCTCGACTGTAATATACCCGCTACCCAGCTGCTTGTACATAATTTATTTGCGGAACAAAAAAATGGCTACAATTATATTTTGACCGTAAAAGGCTATGGACTTATAATATTTATGCAAAGTCAAAATATAAAATAAAAAAAAAAACATTTTTGAACACATTTAATTTTTGATGCGGGCGGGACTCGAACCCGTAAATGCATAATAGTACTGTTCGTTTTGCAGTCCACAACTTAACCCATTTCACCACCGTACACGCACACACGATTCGGCACAATGCTGCAAGCAGCGCTGCCGGCAGCGCTGCTTACAGCTATGGAAAACGTTAAGCTAAATAACTTCTGTGTTTATTATCCGATTGTTACCAAATTTCCAGTGGTCATCTGGCTAGCTGTAGTTATCATGTAAACCGAAAATGAACAACATGGCATCAAAATTGCACTTGTTATCAATGTTTTTTCCATTTGCGGGGGCGGAAGGGGGCGTGGCCAAAATCCAAAATAAACTTGATCAGCGTGCAATAATAACATATATTGTCACCAAATTTGGTTGTCCTAGCTCTTATAGTAGCTGAGATCTAGATTTTTACACGGACAGACAGACGGACAGACGGACATGGCTATATCGACTCGGCTGTCGATCCTGAGCCAGAATATATATACTTTATGGGGTCGGAGGTGTCTCCTTCTGCCTGTTACATACATTTTAGGTTTCAACAAAGTTATAATACCCTTCTACTCTATGAGTAGCGGGTATAATAAAAATAACAAGCTTAAGCGGCATAAACTGGGAATCGAACCACGGACCTGTCGGTTCAGGAGTTCATCGCTTTTCCACTAAGCTACTGACGCTGTTATCCAACAACTGCAAAAATTTGCATTGTAAGGCATTCTTATTTTTTCCTGTACAAATAAAGAATTTGCGCTGCCGGCAGCGCTGCTTACAGCTATGGATAACGTTAAGCTGAATAACTTCTGTGTTTATTATCCGATTGTTACCAAATTTTCAGAGATCATCTGGCTAGCTATAGTTATCATATAAACCGAAAATGAACAATATGGTATCAAAATTTCGCTTGTAATTAATTTTTATTCGATTTACAGGGGCGGAAGGGGGCGTGGCCAAAATCCAAAATAAACTTGATCAGCGTGCAATAATAACACATTTTGTCACCAAATTTGGTAGTTCAAGCTCTTATAATAGCTGAGATCTAGATTTTCACACGGACAGACAGACGGACAGACGGACATGGCTATATCGACTCGGCAGTTGATCCTGAGCCAGAATATATATACTTTATGGGGTCGGAGGTGTCTCCTTCTGCCTGTTACATACATTTTCGGCTTGAACAAAGTTATTATACCCTTCTACTCTATGAGTAGCGGGTATAAAAAGAAAAAGCTTAAGCGGCATGAACTGGGAATCAAACCACGGGCCTGTCGGTTCAGGAGTTCATCGCTTTTCCACTAAGCTACTGACGCTGTTATCCAACAACTGCAAACATTTGCATTGTAAGGCATTCTTATTATTTCCTGTACAAATAAAGAATTTGCGCTGCCGGCAGCGCTGCTTACAGCTATGGAAAACGTTAAGCTGAATACCTTTTGTGTTTACTATCCGATTGTTACCAAATTTTCAGAGATCATCTGCTAGCTGTAGTTATCATTTAAACCGAAAATAAACAATATGGCATCAAAATTGCGCTTGTAATCAATTTTTTTTATTTATAGGGTCGGAAGGGGGCGTGGCCAAAATCCAAAATAAACTTGATCAGCGTGCAATAATAACACATACTGTCACCAAATTTGGTAGTTCTAGCTCTTATAATAGCTGAGATCTAGATTTTCACACGGACAGACAGACGGACGGACGGACAGACGGACATGGCTATATCGACTCGGCTGTTGATCCTGAGCCAGAATATATATACTTTATGGGGTCTTTATGGTAACAATCGGATAATAAACACTAAATTTATTCAGCTTAACGTTTGCATAGCTGTAAGCAGCGCTGTTTTTTTTTTATTTTAGATTTTGACTTTGCTTAAATATTATAAGTCCATAGCCTTTTACGGTCAAAATATGATTGTAGCCGTTTTTTTGCTCCGCAAATAAATTATGTACAAGCAGCTGGGTAGAGGGTATATTACAGTGGAGCACACTCGACTGTAGCTTCCTTACTTATTTTTTATTTACAGTGGCGGAAGGGGGCGTGGCCAAAATCCAAAATAATCTTGATCAGCGTGGAATTATAAAACATACTGTCACCAAATTTGGTAGTTCTAGCTCTTATAATAGCTGAGATCTAGATTTTCACGGACAGACAGACGGACAGACGGACAGACAGACGGACAGACAGACAGGCAGACAGACGGACAGACGGACATGGCTATGTCGACTCGGAGCCAGAATATATATACTTTATGGGATCGGAGGTGTCTCCTTCTGCCTGTTACATACATTTTCGGTTTGAACAAAGTTATAATACCCTTCTACTCTATGAGTAGCGGGTATAATAAAAATAAAAAAATATATAAGAAAAAGGTGCGCTCTAACAATCGCACACAGCTGATTTAAGAGACTGTCACTTCTCCACTTGTTAACTAAATTCATTGTGAGCGATTAAAAGAATTTTAAATAAAATGCATGACCACCAATTAATGTATATTCAAAAATGAAAGTAAAAGTTCCTAAAAAAAAAAAATAATAATAATAAGAACAAGCTTAAGCGGCATGAACTGGGAATCGAACCACGGACTGTCGGTTCATGAGTTCATCGCTTTTACACCAAGCTACCGACGCTGTTATCCAACAACTGCAAAAATTTGCATTGCAAGGCATTCTTATTATTTCCTGTACAAATAAAGAATTTGCGCTGCCGGCAGCGCTGCTTACAGCTATGGAAAACGTTAAGCTAAATAACTTTTGTGTTTATTATCCGATTGTTACCAAATTTTCAGAGATCATCTGGTAATCCAAAAATGAACAATATGGCATCAAAATTTCGCTTGTAATTAATTTTTTTTTTTTTGATTTACATGGACGGAAAGGTGCGTGGCCAAAATCCAAAATAAACTTGATCAGCGTGCAGTAATAGCACATTTTGTCACCAAATTTGATAGTTCTGGCTCTTATAATAGCTGAGATCTAGATTTTCACACGGACAGACAGACAGACAGACGGACATGGCTATATCGACTCGGCTGTTGATCCTGTGCCAGAATATATATACTTTATGGGGTCGGAGGTGTCTCCTTCTGCCTGTTACATACATTTTCGGCTTGAACAAAGTTATAATACCCTTCTACTCTATGAGTAGCGGGTATAAAAAAGAAAAAGCTTAAGCGGCATGAACTGGGAATCGAACAACGGGCCTGTCGGTTCAGGAGTACATCGCTTTTCCACTAAGCTACTGACGCTGTTATCCAACAACTGCAAACATTTGCATTGTAAGGCATTCTTATTATTTCCTGTACAAATAAAGAATTTGCGCTGCCGGCAGCGCTGCTTACAGCTATGGAAAACGTTAAGCTGAATAACTTTTGTGTTTATTATCCGATTGTTACCAAATTTTCAGAGATCATCTGCTAGCTATAGTTATCATTTAAACCGAAAATTAACAATATGGCATCAAAATTGCGCTTGTAATCAATTTTTTTTATTTATAGGGGCGGAAGGGGGCGTGGCCAAAATCCAAAATAAACTTGATCAGCGTGCAATAATAACACATACTGTCACCAAATTTGGTAGTTCTAGCTCTTATAATAGCTGAGATCTAGATTTTCACACGGACGGACAGACGGACAGACGGACATGGCTATATCGACTCGGCAGTTGATCCTGAGCCAGAATATATATACTTTATGGGGTCTTTATGGTAACAATCGGATAATAAACACTGAAGTTATTCAGCTTAACGTTTTCCATAGCTGTAAGCAGCGCTGCCGGCAGGGCTGCTTGCAGCATTGTGCCGAATCGTGTATGCGTGTACGGTGGTGAAATGGGTTAAGTTGTGGACTGCAAAACGAACAGTACTATTATGCATTTACGGGTTCGAGTCCCGCCCGCATCAAAAATTAAATGTGTGCAAAAATGTTTTTTTTTTTTATGTTATATTTTGACTTTGCTTAAATATTATAAGTCCATAGCCTTTTACGGTCAAAATATGATTGTAGCCGTTTTTTTGTTCCGCAAGTAAATTATGTACAAGCAGCTGGGTAGAGAATATATTACAGTGGAGCACTCTCGACTGTAGCTTTCTTACTTGTTTTTTATTTACAGGGGCGGAAGGGGGCGTGGCTAAAATCCAAAATAATCTTGATCAGCGTGGAATTATAAAACATACTGTCACCAAATTTGCTAGTTCTAGCTCTTATAATAGCTGAGATCTAGATTTTCACGGACAGACAGACGGACAGACAGACAAACGGACAGACGGACATGGCTATGTCGACTCGGAGCCAGAATATATATACTTTATGGGATCGGAGGTGTCTCCTTCTGCCTGTTACATACATTTTCGGTTTGAACAAAGTTATAATACCCTTCTACTCTATGAGTAGCGAGTATAATAAAAATAAAAAAAAATATAAGAAAAAGGTGCGCTCTAGCAATCGCACACAGCTGATTTAAGAGACTGTCACTTCTCCACTTGTTAACTAAATTCATTGTGAGCGATTAAAAGAATTTTAAATAAAATGCATGACCACCAATTAATGCATATTCAAAAATTAAAGTAAAAGTTCTTAAAAAAAAATAATAATAATAAGAACAAGCTTAAGCGGCATGAACTGGGAATCGATCCACGGACTGTCGGTTCAGGAGTTCATCGCTTTCACACCAAGCTACCGACGCTGTTATCCAACAACTGCAAAAATTTGCATTGTAAGGCATTCTTATTATTTCCTGTACAAATAAAGAATTTGCGCTGCCGGCAGCGCTGCTTACAGCTATGGAAAACGTTAAGCTGAATAACTTCTGTGTTTATTATCCGATTGTTACCAAATTTTCAGTGATCATCTGGCTAGCTATAGTTATCATATAAACCAAAAATGAACAATATGGCATCAAAATTTCGCTTGTAATTAATTTTTTTCGATTTACAGGGGCGGAAGGGGGCGTGGCCAAAATCCAAAATAAACTTGATCAGCGCGCCATAATAGCACATTTTGTCACCAAATTTGATTGTTCTGGCTCTTATAATAGCTGAGATCTAGATTTTAACACAGACAGACAGACGGACAGACAGACAGACAGACATGGCTATGTCGACTCGGCTGTTGATCCTGAGCCAGAATATATATACTTTATGGGGTCGGAGGTGTATCCTTCTGCCTGTTACATACATTTTCGGTTGGAGCAAAGGTATAATACCCTTCTACTCTATGAGTGGCGGGTATAATAAAAATAAAAAAATATAAGAAAAAGCTACGCTCTAACAATCGCACACAGCTGGTTTAAGAGACTGTCCCTTCTCCACTTGTTAACTAAGTTCATTGTGAGCCATTAAACAAATTATAAATAAAATGCATGACCACCAATTAATGCATATTCAAAAATTAAAGTAAAAGTTCTTAAAAAAAAATAAAAAGAACAAGCTTAAGCGGCATGAACTTGGAATCGAACCACGGGCCTGTCGGTTCAGGAGTTCATCGCTTTCACACCAAGCTACAGACGCTGTTATCCAACAACTGCAAACATTAGCATTGTAAGGCATTCTTATTATTTCCTGTACAAATAAAGAATTTGCGCTGCCGATAGCGCTGTTTACAGCTATGGAAAACGTTAAACTGAATAACTTTTGTGTTTATTATCCGATTGTTACCAAATTTTCAGAGATCATCTGCTAGCTATAGTTATCATTTAAACCGAAAATTAACAATATGGCATCAAAATTGCGCTTGTAATCAATTTTTTTTATTTATAGGGGCGGAAGGGGGCGTGGCCAAAATCCAAAATAAACTTGATCAGCGTGCAATTATAGCACATTTTGTCACCAAATTTGATAGTTCTGGCTCTTATAATAGCTGAGATCTAGATATTCACTCGGACAGACAGACGGACAGACGGACATGGCTATATCGACTCGGCTGTTGATCCTGAGCCAGAATATATATACTTTATGGGGTATTTATGGTAACAATCGGATAATAAACACTAAAGTTATGCAGCTTAGCGTTTTCCATAGCTGTAAGCAGCGCAGCCGGCAGCGCTACTTGCAGCATTGTGCCGAATCGTGTGTGCGTGTACGGTGGTGAAATGGGTTAAGTTAAGGTTAAGGCATTCTTATTATTTCCTGTGCAAATAAAGAAATTGCGCTGCCGGCAGCGCTGCTTACAGCTATGGAAAACGTTAAGCTAAATAACTTTTGTGTTTATTATCCGATTGTTACCAAATTTTCAGAGATCATCTGGTTAGCTATAGTTGTCATGTAATCCGAAAATGAACAATATGGCATCAAAATTTCGCTTGTAATTAATTTTTTTTTTTATTTACATGGACGGAAAGGGGCGTGGCCAAAATCCAAAATAAACTTGATCAGCGTGCAATAATAGCACATTTTGTCAACAAATTTGATAGTTCTGGCTCTAATAATAGCTGAGATCTAGATTTTCACACAGACAGACAGACGGACAGACGGACAGACAGACAGACATGGCTATGTCGACTCGGCTGTTGATCCTGAGCCAGAATATATATACTTTATGGGGTCGGAGGTGTATCTAGATTTTCACACGGACAGACAGACGGACAGACGGACATGGCTATATCGACTCGGCTGTTGATCCTGAGCCAGAATATATATACTTTATGGGGTCTTTATGGTAACAATCGGATAATAAACACTGAAGTTATGCAGCTTAACGTTTTCCATAGCTGCAGCATTGTGCCGAATCGTGTGTGCGTGTACGGTGGTGAAATGGGTTAAGTTGTGGACTGCAGAACGAACATTACTATTATGCATTTACGGGTTCGACTCCCGCCCGCATCAAAAATTATATGTGTGCAAAAATGTTTTTTTTTGTATGTTATATTTTGACTTTGCTTAAATATTATAAGTCCATTGCCTTTTACGGTCAAAATATGATTGTAGCTGTTTTTTTGTTCCGCAAATAAATTATGTACAAGCAGCTGGGTAGAGGGTATATTACAGTGGAGCACACTCGACTGTTGCTTTCTTACTTGTTTTTTATTTACAGGGGCGGAAGGGGTCGTGGCCAAAATCCAAACTAAACTTGATCAGCGTGGAATTATAAAACATACTGTCACCAAATTTGGTAGTTCTAGCTCTTATAATAGCTGAGATCTAGATTTTCACGGACAGTCAGACAGACAGACAGACAGACATGGCTATGTCGACTCGGCTGTTAATCCTGAGCCAGAATATATATACTTTATGGGGTCGGAGGTGTATCCTTCTGCCTGTTACATACATTTTCGGTTGGAGCAAAGTTATAATACCCTTCTACTCTATGAGTAGCGGGTATAATAAAAATAAAGAAAAAATATAAGAAAAAGGTGCGCTCTAACAATCGCACACAGCTGATTTAAGAGACTGTCACTTCTCCACTTGTTAACTAAATTCATTGTGAGCGATTAAAAGAATTTAAAATAAAATGCATGACCACCAATTAATGCATATTCAAAAATTAAAGTAAAAGTTCTTAAAAAAAAATAATAATAATAAGAACAAACCAAATTTTCAGAGATCATCTGGTTAGCTATAGCTGTCATGTAATCCGAAAATGAACAATATGGCATCAAAATTTCGCTTGTAATTAATTTATTTTTGATTTACAGGGGCAGAAAGGGGTTGTGGCCAAAATCCAAACTAAACTTGATCAGCGTGGAATTATAAAACATACTGTCACCAAATTTGGTAGTTCTAGCTCTTATAATAGCTGAGATCTAGATTTTCACACGGACAGACAGACGGACAGACGGACAGACAGACAGACGGACAGACGGACATGGCTATATAGACTCGGCTGTTGATCCTGAGCCAGAATATATATACTTTATGGGGTCGGAGGTGTCTCCTTCTGCCTGTTACATACATTTTCGGCTTGAACAAAGTTATAATACCCTTCTACTCTATGAGTAGCGGGTATAAAAAGAAAAAGCTTAAGCGGCATGAACTGGGAATCCAACCACGGGCCTTTCGGTTCAGGAGTTCATCGCTTTTCCACTAAGCTACTGACGCTGTTATCCAACAACTGCAAACATTTGCATTGTAAGGCATTCTTATTATTTCCTGTACAAATAAAGAATTTGCGCTGCCGGCAGCGCTGCTTACAGCTATGGAAAACGTTAAGCTGAATAACTTCTGTGTTTATTATCCGATTGTTACCATATTTTCGGAGATCATCTGGCTAACCATAGTTATCATGTAAACCGAAAATGAACAATATGGTATCAAAATTTCGCTTGTAATTAATTATACCCGCTACTCATAGAGTAGAAGAGTATTATAACTTTGTTCAAACCGAAAATGTATGTAACAGGCAGAAGGAGATACCTCAGACCCCATAAAGTATATATATTCTGGCTCAGGATCAACAGCCGAGTCTATATAGCCATGTCCGTCTGTCCGTCTGTCTGTCTGTCCGTCTGTCTGTCCGTGTGAAAATCTAGATCTCAGCTATTATAAGAGCTAGGATTACCAAATTTGGGGACAAAATGTGTTACTAATGCACGCTGATCAAGTTTGTTTTGGATTTTGGCCGCGCCCCCTACCGCCCCTGTAAATCGAAAAAAATTGATTACAAGCGCAATTTGGATGCCATATTGTTCATTTTCGGTTTACATGATAACTATGGCTAGCCAGATGATCTCCGAAAATATGGTAACAATCGGATAATAAACACAGAAGTTATTCAGCTTAACGTTTTCCATAGCTGTAAGCAGCGCTGCCGGCAGCGCTGCTTGCAGCATTGTGTCGAATCGTGTGTGCGTGTACGGTGGTGAAATGGGTTAAGTTGTGGACTGCAAAACGAACAGTACTATTATGCATTTACGGGTTCGAGTCCCGCCCGCATCAAAAATTAAATGTGTGCAAAAATGTTTTTATACCCGCTACTCATAGAGTAGAAGGGTATTATAAATTTGTTGTAACCGAAAATGTATGTAACAGGCAGAAGGAGACACCTCCGACCCCATAAAGTATATATATTCTGGCTCAGGATCAACAGCCGAGTCGATATAGCCATGTCCGTCTGTCCGTCTGTCTGTCCGTGTGAAAAACTAGATCTCAGCTATTATAAGAGCTAGGACAACCAAATTTGGTGACAATATGTGTTATTATTGCACGCTGCCGGCAGCGCTGCTTGCAGCATTGTACCGAATCGTGTGTGCGTGTACGGTGGTGAAATGGGTTAAGTTGTGGACTGCAAAACGAACAGTACTATTATGCATTTACTGGTTCGAGTCCCGCCCGCATCAAAAAATAAATGTGTGCAAAAAGGTTTTTTTTTTTTGTTTTATATTTTGACTTTGCATAAATATTATAAGTCCATAGCCTTTGTAGCCGTTTTTTTGTTCCGCAAATAAATTATGTACAAGCAGCTGGGTAGCGGGTATATTACAGTCGAGCACACTCGACTGTAGCTTTCTTACTTGTTTTTTTATTTTAGATTTTGACTTTGCATAGATATTATAAGCCTTTTACGAACAAAATTTAATTGCAGCCGTTTTTTTTGTTCCGCAAATAAATTATGTACAAGCAGCTGGGTAGCGGGTATATTACAGTCGAGCACACTCGACTGTAGCTTTCTTACTTGTTTTTTTTTTTATTTACATTGCGGAAGGGGCCGTGGCCAAAATCCAAAATAAACTTGATCAGCGTGCAAGAATAGCACATTTTGTCACCAAATTTGGTAGTTCTAGCTCTTATAATAGCTGAGATCTAGATTTTCACACGGACAGACAGACAGACAGACGTACATGGCTATATTGACTCGGCTGTTGATCCTGAGCCAGAATATATATATTTTATGGGGTCGGAGGTGTCTCCTTCTGCCTGTTACATACATTTTCGGCTTGAACAAAGTTATAATACCCTTCTACTCTATGAGTAGCGGGTATAAAAAAGAAAAAGCTTAAGCGGCATGAACTGGGAATCCAACCACGGGCCTGTCGTTTCAGGAGTTCATCGCTTTTCCACTAAGCTACTGACGCTGTTATCCATCAACTGCAAACATTTGAATTGTAAGGCATTCTTATTATTTCCTGTACAAATAAAAAATTTGCGCTGCCGGCAGCGCTGCTTACAGCTATGGAAAATGTTAAGCTGAATAACTTCTTTGTTTATTATCCGATTGTTACCATATTTTCGGAGATCATCTGGCTAGCCATAGTTATCATGTAAACCGAAAATGAACAATATGGTATCAAAATTTCGCTTGTAATTAATTATACCCGCTACTCATAGAGTAGAAGGGTATTACAACTTTATTCAAACCGAAAATGTATGTAACAGGCAGAAGGAGACACCTCCGACCCCATAAAGTATCTATATTCTGGCTCCGGATCAACAGCCGAGTCGATATAGCCATGTCCGTCTGTCCGTCTGTCTGTCCGTGTGAAAATCTAGATCTCAGCTATTATAAGAGCTAGGACAACCAAATTTGGTAACAATATGTGTTATTATTGCACGCTGATCAAGTTTATTTTGGATTTTGGCCACGCCCCCTTCCGCCCCTGTAAATCGAAAAAAATTGATTACAAGCGCAGTTTTGATGCCACGCTGCCGGCAGCGCTGCTTGCAGCATTGTGTCGAATCGTGTGTGCGTGTACGGTGGTGAAATGGGTTAAGTTGTGGACTGCAAAACGAACAGTACTATTATGCATTTACGGGTTCGAGTCCCGCCCGCATCAAAAATTAAATGTGTGCAAAAATGTTTTTTTTTTTTTTATACCCGCTACTCATAGACTAGAAGGGTATTATAACTTTATTCAAACCGAAAATGTATGTAACAGGCAGAAGGAGACACCTCCGACCCCATAAAGTATATATATTCTGGCTCCGGATCAACAGCCGAGTCGATATAAACATGTCCGTCTGTCCGTCTGTCTGTCCGTGTGAAAATCTAGATCTCAGCTATTATAAGAGCTAGGACAACCAAATTTGGTAACAATATGTGTTATTATTGCACGCTGATCAAGTTTATTTTGGATTTTGGCCACGCCCCCTTCCGCCCCTGTAAATCGAAAAAAATTGATTACAAGCGCAGTTTTGATGCGATATTGTTCATTTTCGGTTTACATGATAAATGTGCCTAGCCAGATGATCTCTGAAAATTTGGTAACAATCGGATAATAAACACAGAAGTTATTCAGCTTAACGTTTTCCATAGCTGTAAGCAGCGCTGCCGGCAGCGCTGCTTGCAGCGTTGTGCCGAATCGTCTGTGCGTGTACGGTGGTGAAATGGTTTAAGTTGTGGACTGCAAAACGAACAGTACTATTATGCATTTACGGGTTCGAGTCCCGCCCGCATCAAAAATTAAATGTGTGCAAAATTGTTTTTTTACCCGCTACTCATAGAGTAGAAGGGTATTATAAATTTGTTGAAACAGGCAGAAGGAGACACCTCCGACCACATAAAGTATATATATTCTGGCTCCGGATCAACAGCCGAGTCGATATAGCCATGTCCGTCTGTCCGTCTGTCCGTCTGTCCGTCTGTACGTCAAGATCTCAGCTATTACAAAAGGTAGAGACACCTAATTTCCTGTATACCATAGGTAGATCGAGTTTATTTTCAATTTTCGATGTCGCGCCCACCGCCCACGCAAAACGATAATTACGATTATTAGGAAAAGTATTGAAGTTATGGCTTTCTGCTTTGGTATAAACATAGAGAATTACAATATAAATCTATTTTCAAATTACAATCCGATTGAACAATAAACACAGAAGATATTCATCTAAAAGTTTTCCATAGTTACACTCTTTGCGCCTTTGCAGCTTATCGTGACGTCATCGTCAAATTTCCACATTTTTCCTAAATTTGCGTATTATTTAAAATTCATTAAGAATATTTAAAGCTTTTAAAAATGTTTTAAAAATATTTACTGTCAATTTTCTTAATTTCAAAATATTTAAAAATTTCTATAATTTATTAAAATTTTTTTTTTTACTTCCTACTTTTCCAAAGTTCCATAATTTTTAAAATTGCTGATCAATGAAAAAGGGATTAACTCTTTGTTTCCCTTTTGATTTTTTTTGCATTTCTTATCATTTCTAATATTCTAATATTCTATTCTAATATTCAGTTACCACTGTATTTAGTTAGTGGTTTCGGCACCTTTAGCAGTATGAGATGTTGTGCCAGCGCTGACACTTTTGATTGAATTCCCAGCAGCATGCGTTGCAAGAGTCCCCATACAGCGCCAACTGCCTGCGCCAACTACCTGTGCCTGCATCTGCGTGTACGTCGGCGTCGATTGTAATCAACACGCTGGGATCAATCAGCAAACTTTAAAACTGAACGCCACACAGCAGTCAGCTCGAATGAATCCATCAAACGTATCAATCATGATGACAGGTCACAGTGCGAGCACAGTATAACTGGAAAAGACCAGGCCAGACCAGACACAGGCAGGACCAGGCAACAGGCAGCAGGTCCAGTTTTAGCTTTTCCTAACATGTCTGTGAAACGTCTCAGTTGTTGTTTTTGTTGTAGTTGGCGTTGCCTCACTTGTGAAGTCTTGCGCCCATTAAATTCGAATAATTTTAGTTGTTGTTGCTTTTTTTTCATCAATCTCCCCACTCTGGACTCGAGTTGCAACTGTCGCATATAGCAGCTGGACACGTTGCTTGTGTGAGACGCTGCAGGCAGGCAGGCAGCATCAGCCCAACTGATTTGAAATTCTAAAGTGATTTTGATTACTTGAGGTATTGATATTTTGACTTGTACGTTGATTAGATAGTTGAAGGCTTGTTAGATGCATGTCAGCAGCAGCAGCGGCCTCAGACCGGTCTCACTGGCTGCATGTCTTGGTCTTGGTCTCTACGTCTCCATTTTCGTCTGCATCTGCGTGATGCGCCTGGCTTGATGTTGATTATAATTTAATTATAAACAATCTGTAACAAGTAAATGGCTTGCATGGTGCTCTCACTCCATGGCACTCCTGGTCATGGCGCATAATTTGGCAGGCAGGTGTGAAAAAGCTTCATTAGCTTAGACGTCTCAGTCCGAGCCCGCTGGATGACTAATAATAGTCATGGGGCGGTCACATTCTGCTCTCTTGCCACATTTGCCACCGGCACAAACCATACTTATTCTCAATCTGCTTGGCTTGGGCAGCTACGATGTCTGCTAACAAAAGTTGCAGACATTTGAGTGACTGAAGCAAGGCAAAATGCTGTAGAAATTTCCCCTTGCGATTTGCGGCTAATCCCATGGAAAATAATATAGACAGGGAGGTATTCTCTCTTAAGACTTGCTGGCTTTATATGTAGAATTTGTAGCAAGGAGGTACCAAGCGATACAATTCTATTAAAACGATTCAAGTAGGCTGAGTTGCTTCTGTCTTAATTTCTGACTACGTAAGCTCTCAATGTGTTCGGATTTTCAGTCCGCTCTCAGCTCTCAATTGGGATTGGACTGGGTTTTTTTTTTCTCTGGGTGAGACTGGAATCTCTTTTTATACCCGCTACTCATAGACTAGAAGGGTATTATAACTTTGTTCAAACCGAAAATGTATGTAACAGGCAGAAGGAGACACCTCCGACCCCATAAAGTATATATATTCTGGTTCAGGATCAACAGCCGAGTCGATATAGCCATGTCCGTCTGTCTGTCTGTCTGTCCGTGTGAAAATCTAGATCTCAGCTATTATAAGAGCTAGGACAACCAAATTTGGTGACAATATGTGTTAGTTTTGCACGCTGATCAAGTTCATTTTGGATTTTGGCCACGCCCCCTTCCGCATGATTTACTATTTACATGATAACTATAGCTAGCCAGATGATCTCTGAAAATTTGGTAACAATCGGATAATAAACACAGAAGTTATTCAGCTTAACGTTTTCCACAGCTGTAAGCAGCGCTGCCGGCAGCGCTGCTTGCAGCATTGTGCCGAATCGTGTGTGCGTGTACGGTGGTGAAATGGGTTAAGTTGTGGACTGCAAAACGAACAGTACTATTATGCATTTACGGGTTCGAGTCCCGTCCGCATCAAAAACTAAATGTGTGCAAAAAGGTTTTTTTTTTGTTTTATATTTTGACTTTGCATAAATATTATAAGTCCATAGCCTTTGTAGCCGTTTTTTTGTTCCGCAAATAAATTATGTACAAGCAGCTGGGTAGCGGGTATATTACAGTCGAGCACACTCGACTGTAGCTTTCTTACTTGTTTTTTTATTTTAGATTTTGACTTTGCATAGATATTATAAGCCTTTTACGGTAAAAATTTAATTGCAGCCGTTTTTTTGTTCCGCAAATAAATGATGTACGAGTAGCTGGGTAGCGGGTATATTACAGTCGAGCACACTCGACTGTAGCTTTCTTACTTTTTTTTTTTGATTTACAGGGGCGGAAGGGGCCGTGGCCAAAATCCAAAATAAACTTGATCAGCGTGCAAGAATAGCACATTTTGTCACCAAATTTGGTAGTTCTAGCTCTTATAATAGCTGAGATCTAGATTTTCACACGGACAGACAGACAGACAGACGTACATGGCTATATTGATATATTGTCTCCTTCTGCCTGTTACATACATTTTCGGTTTGAACAAAGTTATAATAGCCTTCTACTCTATGAGTAGCGGGTATAATAATAATAATAAGAACAAGCTTAAGCGGCATGAACTGGGAATCGAACCACGGACTGTCGGTTCAGGAGTTCATCGCTTTCACACCAAGCTACCGACGCTGTTATCCAACAACCGATTGTTATCCGATTGTTACCAAATTTTCAGAGATCATCTGGTTAGCTATAGTTGTCATGTAATCCGAAAATGGACAATATGGCATCAAAATTTCGCTTGTAATTAATTTTTTTTTTTGATTTACAGGGGCGGAAAGGGGCGTGGCCAAAATCCAAAATAAACTTGATCAGCGTGCAATAATAGCACATTTTGTCACCAAATTTGGTAGTTCTAGCTCTTATAATAGCTGAGATCTAGATTTTCACACGGACAGACAGACGGACAGACGGACATGGCTATATCGACTCGGCTGTTGATCCTGAGCCAGAATATATATACTTTATGGGGTCGGAGGTGTCTCCTTCTGCCTGGTACATACATTTTCGGTTTGAACAAAGTTATAATACCCTTCTACTCTATGAGTAGCGGGTATAAAAATAAAAAGAACAAGCTTAAGCGGCATGAACTGGGAATCGAACCACGGGCCTGTCGGTTCAGGAGTTCATCGCTTTTCCACTAAGCTACTGACGCTGTTATCCAACAACTGCAAAAATTTGCATTGTAAGGCATTCTTATTATTTCCTGTGCAAATAAAGAATTTGCGCTTCGATTTAAGGGACCGGAAGGGGGCGTGGCCAAAATCCAAAATAAACTTGATCAGCGTGCAATAATAACACATAGTGTCACCAAATTTGGTGGTTCTAGCTCATATAATAGCTGAGATCTAGATTTTCACACGGACAGACAGACGGACAGACAGACAGACGGACAGACGGACATGGCTGTGTCGACTCGGAGCCAGAATATATATACTTTATGGGGTCGGAGGTGTCTCCTTCTGCCTGTTACATACATTTTCGGGCTGAACAAAGTTATAATACCCTTCTACTCTACGAGTAGCGGGTATAAAAAAGAAAAAGCTTAAGCCGCATGAACTGGGAATCGAACCACGGGCCTGTAGGTTCAGGAGTTCATCGCTTTTCCACTAAGCTACTGACGCTGTTATCCAACAACAGCAAAAATTTGCATTGTAAGGCATTCTTATTGTGTAAATAAAGAATTTGCGCTGCCGGCAGCGCTGCTTGCAGCTATGGAAAACGTTAAGCTGAATAGCTTCTGTGTTTATTATCCGATTGTTACCAAATTTTCAGAGATAATCTGGCTAGCTGTAGTTATCATCTATAGCGAAATATGGCATCAAAATTGCGCTTGTAATCAATTTTTTTTTATTTACAGGGGCGGAAGGGGGCGTGGGCAATATCCAAAATAAACTTGATCATCGTACAATAATAACACATTTTGTCACCAAATTTGGTAGTTCTAGCACTTATAATAGCTGAGATCTAGATTTTCACACGGACAGACAGACGGACAGACGGACATGGCTTTATCGACTCGGCTGTTGATCCTGAGCCAGAATATATATACTTTATGGGGTCTTTATGGTAACAATCGGATAATAAACACTGAAGTTATTCAGCTTAACGTTTTCCATAGCTGTAAGCAGCGCTGCCGGCAGGGCTGCTTGCAGCATTGTGCCGAATCGTGTGTGCGTGTTCGGTGGTGAAATGGGTTAAGTTGTGGACTGCAAAACGAACAGTACTATTATGCATTTACGGGTTCGAGTCCCGCCCGCATCAAAAATTAAATGTGTGCAAAAATCTTTTTTTTTATGTTATATTTTGACTTTGCTTAAATATTATAAGTCCATAGCCTTTTACGGTCAAAATATGATTGAAGCCGTTTTTTTGTTCCGCAAATAAATTATGTACAAGCAGCTGGGTAGAGGGTATATTACAGTGGAGCACACTCAACTGTAGCTTTCTTACTTGTTTTTTATTTACAGGGGCGGAAGGGGTCGTGGCCAAAATCCAAACTAAACTTGATCAGCGTGGAATTATAAAACATACTGTCACCAAATTTGGTAGTTCTAGCTCTTATAATAGCTGAGATCTAGATTTTCACGGACAGTCAGACAGACAGACGGACAGACGGACATGGCTATGTCGACTCGGAGCCAGAATATATATACTTTATGGGATCGGAGGTGTCTCCTTCTGCCTGTTACATACATTTTCGGTTAGAACAAAGTTATAATACCCTTCTACTGTATGAGTAGCGGGTATAATAAAAATAAAAAAAAATATAAGGAAAAGGTGCGCTCTAACAATCGCACACAGCTGATTTAAGAGACTGTCACTTCTCCACTTGTTAACTAAATTCATTGTGAGCGATTAAAAGAATTTTAAATAAAATACATGACCACCAATTAATGCATATTCAAAAATTAAAGTAAAAGTTCTTAAAAAAAACAAGTAGGAAAGCTACAGTCGAGTGTGCTCGACTGTAATATACTTGCTACCCAGCTGCTTGTACATAATTTATTTGCGGAACAAAAAAACGGCTACAATCATATTTTGACCGTAAAAGGCTATGGACTTATAATATTTATGCGAAGTCAAAATATAAAATAAAAAAAAAATATTTTTGCAAACATTTAATTTTTGATGCGGGCAGGACTCGAATCCGTAAATGCATAATAGTACTGTTCGTTTTGCAGTTCACAACTTAACCCATTTCACCACCGTACACGCACACACGATTCGGCACAATGCTGCAAGCAGCGCTGCCGGCAGCGCTGCTTACAGCTATGGAAAACGTTAAGCTGAATAACTTCTGTGTTTATTATCCGATTGTTACCAAAATTTCAGTGATCATCAGCCAGCTATAGTTATCATGTAAACCGAAAATGAACAATATGGTATCAAAATTGCACTTGTTATCAATGTTTTTTTGATTTGCGGGGGCGGAAGGGGGCGTGGCCAAAATCCAAAATAAACTTGATCAGCGTGCAATAATAACACATATTGTCACCAAATTTTGTTGTCCTAGCTCTTATAATAGCTGAGATCTAGATTTTCACACGGACAGACAGACGGACAGACGGACATGGCTATTTCGACTCGGCTGTTGATCCTGAGCCAGAATATATATACTTTATGGGGTCGGAGGTGTCTCCTTCTGCCTGTTACATATATTTTCGGTTTGAACAAAGTTATAATAGCCTTCTACTCTATGAGTAGCGGGTATAATAATAATAATAAGAACAAGCTTAAGCGGCATGAACTGGGAATCGAACCACGGACTGTCGGTTCAGGAGTTCATCGCTTTCACACCAAGCTACCGACGCTGTTATCCAACAACCGATTGTTATCCGATTGTTACCAAATTTTCAGTGATCATCTGGTTAGCTATAGTTGTCATGTAATCCGAAAATGGACAATATGGCATCAAAATTTCGCTTGTAATTAATTTTTTTTTTGATTTACAGGGGCGGAAGGGGGCGTGGCCAAAATCCAAAATAAACTTGATCAGCGTGCAATAATAGCACATTTTGTCACCAAATTTGGTAGTTCTAGCTCTTATAATAGCTGAGATCTAGATTTTCACACGGACAGACAGACGGACAGACGGACATGGCTATATCGACTCGGCTGTTGATCCTGAGCCAGAATATATATACTTTATGGGGTTGGAGGTGTCTCCTTCTGCCTGGTACATACATTTTCGGTTTGAACAAAGTTATAATACCCTTCTACTCTATGAGTAGCGGGTATAAAAATAAAAAGAACAAGCTTAAGCGGCATGAACTGGGAATCGAACCACGGGCCTGTCGGTTCAGGAGTTCATCGCTTTTCCACTAAGCTACTGACGCTGTTATCCAACAACTGCAAAAATTTGCATTGTAAGGCATTCTTATTATTTCCTGTACAAATAAAGAATTTGCGCTGCCGGCAGCGCTGCTTACAGCTATGGAAAACGTTAAGCTGAATAACTTCTGTGTTTATTATCCGGTTGTGACCAAATTTTCAGAGATCATCTGGTTAGCTATAGTTATCATGTATTCCGAAAAAGAACAATGTGATATCAAAATTGCGCTTTTAATCAATTTTTTTATATTTACACGGGCGGAAGGGGGCGTGGCCAAATTCCAAAATAAACTTGATCAGCGTGCAATAATAACACATTTCACCAAATTTGGTAGTTCTAGCTCTTATAATAGCTGAGATCTAGGTTTTCACACGGACAAACAGACGGACAGACGGACAGACAGATAGATGGACAGACAGATAGACGGACAGACAGACATGGCTATGTCGACTCGGAGCCACAATATATATACTTTATGGGGTCGGAGGTGTCTCCTTCTGCCTGTTACATACATTTTCGGTTTGAACAAAGTTATAATACCCTTCTACTCTATGAGTAGCGGGTATAAAAGTAAAAAAAAACAAGCTTAAGCGGCATGAACTGGGAATCGAATCACGGGCCTGTCGGTTCAGGAGTTCATCGCTTTTCCACTAAGCTACTGACGGTGTTATCCAACAACTGCAAAAATTTGCATTGTAAGGCATTCTTATTATTTCCTGCACAAATATAGAATTTCTTATTATTTCCTGTAGAAATAAAGAATTTGCGCTGCCGGCAGCGCTGCAACACAACTGCAATTTTGATGCCATATTGTTCATTTTCGGTTTATATGATAACTATAGCTATCCAGATGATCTCTGAAAATTTAGTGACAATCGGATAATAAACACAGAAGTTATTCAGCTTAACGTTTTCCATAGCTGTAAGCAGCGCTGCCGGCAGCGCAAATTCTTTATTTGTACAGGAAATAATAAGAATGCCTTACAATGCAAATTTTTGCAGTTGCTGGATAACAGCGTCAGTAGCTTAGTGGAAAAGCGATGAACTCCTGAACCGACAGGCCCGTGGTTCGATTCCCAGTTCATGCCGCTTAAGCTTGTTCTTTTTATTTTTATACCCGCTACTCATAGAGTAGAAGGGTATTATAACTTTGTTCATGCCGAAAATGTATGTAACAGGCAGAAGGAGACACCTCCGACCCCATAAAGTATATATATTCTGGCTTAGGATCAAAAGCCGAGTCGATATGGCCATGTCCGTCTGTCCTTCTGTCTGTCTGTCTGTCTGTCCGTCTGTCCGTCTGTCTGTCTGTCCGTCTGTCTGTCCGTGTGAAAACCTAGATCTCAGCTATTATAAGAGCTAGAACTACCAAATTTGGTGACAAAATGTGTTATAATTGCACGCTGATCAAGTTTATTTTGGATTTTGGTCAAGCCCCTTTCCGCCCCTGTAAATCGAAAAAAATTGATTACCAGCGCAATTTTGATGCCATATTGCTCATTTTCGGTTTATATGATAAATATAGCTACCCAGATGATCTCTGAAAATTTGGTAACAATCGGATAATAAACACAAAAGTTATTCAGCTTAACGTTTTCCATAGCTGTAAGCAGCGCTGCCGGCAGCGCAAATTCTTTATTTGTACAGGAAATAATAAGAATGCCTTACAATGCAAATTTTTTGCAATTGTTAGATAACAGCGTCAGTATCTTAGTGGAAAAGCGATGAACTCCTGAACTGACAGGCCCGTGGTTCAATTCCCAGTTCATGCCGCTTAAGCTTTTTATACCCGCTACTCATAGACTAGAAGGGTATTATAACTTTGTTCACACCGAAAATGAATCGGATCCGTCTGTCCGTCTGTCTGTCCGTGTGAAAATCTAGATCTCAGCTATTATAAGAGGTAGAACTACCAAATTTGGTGACAAAATGTTTTATTATTACACGCTGATCAAGTTTATTTTGGATTTTGGCAACGCCCCCTTCCGCCCCTGTAAATAAAAAAAAATTGATGACAAGCGCAATTTTGATGCCAAATTGTTCATTTTCGGTTTATATGATAACTATAGCTAGCCAGATGATCTCTGAAAATTTGGTGATAATCGGATAATAAACACAGAAGTTATTCAGCTTAACGTTTTCCATAGCTGTAAGCAGCGCTGCCGGCAGCGCAAATTCTTTATTTGTACAGGAACTAATAAGAATGCCTTACAATGCAAATTTTTGCAGTTTTTGAATAACAGCGTCAGTAGCTTAGTGGAAAAGCGATGAACTCCTGAACCGACAGGCCCGTGGTTCGATTCCCAGTTCATGCCGCTTAAGCTTGTTCTTTTTATACCCGCTACTCATAGAGTAGAAGGGTATTATAACTTTGTTCACACCGAAAATGAATCGGATCCGTCTGTCCGTCTGTCTGTCCGTGTGAAAATCTAGATCTCAGCTATTATAAGAGGTAGAACTACCAAATTTGGTGACAAAATGTTTTATTATTACACGCTGATCAAGTTTATTTTGGATTTTGGCAACGCCCCCTTCCGCCCCTGTAAATAAAAAAAAATTGATGACAAGCGCAATTTTGATGCCAAATTATTCATTTTCGGTTTATATGATAAATATAGCTACCCAGATGATCTCTGAAAATTTGGTAACAATCGGATAATAAACACAAAAGTTATTCAGCTTAACGTTTTCCATAGCTGTAAGCAGCGCTGCCGGCAGCGCAAATTCTTTATTTGTACAGGAAATAATAAGAATGCCTTACAATGCAAATTTTTGCAATTGTTAGATAACAGCGTCAGTATCTTAGTGGAAAAGCGATGAACTCCTGAACTGACAGGCCCGTGGTTCAATTACCAGTTCATGCCGCTTAAGCTTTTTATACCCGCTACTCATAGACTAGAAGGGTATTATAACTTTGTTCACACCGAAAATGAATCGGATCCGTCTGTCCGTCTGTCTGTCCGTGTGAAAATCTAGATCTCAGCTATTATAAGAGGTAGAACTACCAAATTTGGTGACAAAATGTTTTATTATTACACGCTGATCAAGTTTATTTTGGATTTTGGCAACGCCCCCTTCCGCCCCTGTAAATAAAAAAAAATTGATGACAAGCGCAATTTTGATGCCAAATTGTTCATTTTCGGTTTATATGATAACTATAGCTAGCCAGATGATCTCTGAAAATTTGGTGATAATCGGATAATATACACAGAAGTTATTCAGCTTAACGTTTTCCATAGCTGTAAGCAGCGCTGCCGGCAGCGCAAATTCTTTATTTGTACAGGAACTAATAAGAATGCCTTACAATGCAAATTTTTGCAGTTTTTGAATAACAGCGTCAGTAGCTTAGTGGAAAAGCGATGAACTCCTGAACCGACAGGCCCGTGGTTTGATTCCCAGTTCATGCCGCTTAAGCTTTTTCTTTTTATACCCGCTACTCATAGAGTAGAAGGGTATTATAACTTTGTTCAAACCGAAAATGTATGTAACAGGCAGAAGGAGACACCTCCGACCCCATAAAGTATGTATATTCTGGCTCAGGATCAACAGCCGAGTCGATATAGCCATGTCCGTCTGTCCGTCTGTCTGCCTGTCTGTCTGTCCGTCTGTCTGTCCGTGTGAAAACCTAGATCTCAGCTATTATAAGAGCTAGAACTACCAAATTTGGTGACAGTATGTGTTATTGTTGCACGCTGATCAAGTTTATTTTGGATTTTGGCCACGCCCCCTTCCGCCCCAAATCGAAAAAAAATTGATTACAAGCGCAATTTTGCCATATTGTTCATTTTCGGTTTATATGATAACTATAGCTAGCCAGATAATCTCTGAAAATTTGGTAACAATCGGATAATAAACACAGAAGTTATTCAGCTTAACGTTTTCCATAGCTGTAAGCAGCGCTGCCGGCTGCGCAAATTCTATATTTGTACAGGAAATAATAAGAAATTCTTTATTTGTACAGGAAATAATAAGAATGCCTTACAATGCAAATTTTTGCAGTTGTTGGATAGCAGCGTCAGTAGCTTAGTGGAAAAGCGCTGAACTCGTGAACCCCTGAACCGACAGGCCCGTGGTTTGATTCCCAGTTCATGCCGCTTAAGCTTTTTCTTTTTTTTTTTTAAGAACTAATACTTTAATTTTTGAATATGCATTAATTGGTGGTGCATTTTATTTAAAATTTTTTTAATGGCTCACAATGAACTTAGTTAACAAGTGGAGAAGTGACAGTCTCTTAAATCAGCTCTGTGCGATTGTTAGAGCGCAGCTTTTTCTTATATTTTTTTATTATTATTTTTTATTTAATTGTATGTTTAAGTTATGAGAATAAATATCAACAAATAAGACAACAAATAATATAAGACCATGGATTTTTCAAGGTTATGAAAAAAACAAGTAAGAAAGCTACAGTCGAATGTGCTCATTTATTTGCGGAACAAAAAAAAGGCTACAATCAAATTTTGACCGTAAAAGGCTATGGACTTATAATATCTATGCAAAGTCAAAATATAAAATAAAAAAAAATAAAAAAAAAAATTTGTACAGGAAATAATAAGAATGCCTTACAATGCAAATTTTTACAGTTGTTGGATAACAGCGTCAGTAGCTTAGTGGAAAACCGATGATTTCCTGAATCAACAGGCCCGTGGTTCGATTCCCAGTTCATGCCGCTTAAGCTTTTTCTTTTTTATACCCGCTACTCACAGAGTAGAAGGGTATTATAACTTTGTTCAAGCCGAAAATGTATGTAACACGCAGAAGGACACACCTCTGACCCCATAAAGTATATATATTCTGGCTTAGGATCAAAAGCCGAGTCGATATAGCCATGTCCGTCTGTCTGTCCGTATGGCTGATCAAGTTTACTTTTGATTTTGGCCACGCCCCCTTCCGCCCCCGTAAATTTTTAGAAACAATGATTACAAGCGCAATTTTGATGCCATATTGTTCGTTTTCGGTTTACATGATATCTATAGCCAGCCAGATGATCTATGAAAATTTGGTAACAATCGGATAATAAACACAGAAGTTATTCAGCCTAACGTTTTCCTAAGCTGTAAGCAGCGCTGCTTGCAGCATTGTGCCGAATCGTGTGTGCGTGTACGGTGGTGAAATGGGTTAAGTTGTGGACTGAAAACGAACAGTACTATTATGCATTTACGGGTTCGAGTCCTGCCCGCATCAAAAATTAAATGTGTGCAAAAATGTTTATACCCGCTACTCATAGAGTAGAAGGGTATTATAACATTCTTTAAACCGAAAATGTATGTAACAGGCAGAAGGAGACACCTCCGACCCCATAATGTATATATATTCTGGATCAGGATCAACAGCCGAGTCGATATAGCCATGTCCGTCTGTCCGTCTGTTTGGATTTTGGCCACGCCCCCTTCCGCCCCTGTAAATCGAAAAAAATTGATTACAAGCGCAATTTTGCCATATTGTTCATTTTCGGTTTATATGATAACTATAACTAGCCAGATAATCTCTGATAATTTGGTAACAATCGGATAATAAACACAGAAGTTATTCAGCTTAACGTTTTCCATAGCTGTAAGCAGCGCTGCCAGCAGCGCAAATTCTTTATTTGTACAGGAAATAATAAGAATTCCTTACAATGCAAATTTTTGCAGTTGTTGGATAACAGCGACAATAGCTTAGTGGAAAAGCTATGAACTCCTGAACCGACAGGCTCGTGGTTCGATTCCCAGTTCATGCCGCTTAAGCTTTTTCGTTGTTTATACCCGCTACTCATAGAGTAGAAGGGTATTATAACTTTGTTCAAACCAAAAATGTGTGTAACAGGCAGAAGGAGTCACCTCCGACCCCATAAAGTATATATATTCTGGCTCAGGATCAACAGCCGAGTCTATATAGCCATGTCCGTCTGTCTGTCCGTGTGGCTGATCAAGTTTATTTTGGATTTGAAAAAACATTGATTACAAGCGCAATTTTGATGCCATATTGTTCGTTTTCGGTTTACATGATAACTATAGCTAACCAAATGATCTCTGAATTTGGTAACAATCGGATAATAAACACAGAAGTTATTCAGCCTAACGTGTGTGCGTGTACGGTGGTGAAATGGGTTAAGTTGTGGACTGAAAACGAACAGTATTATTATGCATTTACGGGTTCGAGTCCCGCCCGCATCAACAATTAAATGTGTGCAAAAATGTTTTTTTTTTTATTTTAGATTTTCACTTTGCATAAATATTGTAAGTCCATAGCCTTTTACGGTCAAAATATGATTGTAGCCGTTTTTTTATTCCGCAAATAAATGATGTACGAGCAGCTGGGTAGCGGGTATATTACAGTCGAGCACCCTCGACTGTAGCTTTCTTACTTGTTTTTCTTTGAAAAACACGTTTACCAATAACAGTTTTCTAAATCTGATTTTTTTCATAACCTTGAAAAATCCATGGTCTTATATTATTTGTTATTATTTGTTGTCTTATTTGTTGATTTTTATTCTCATAACTTAAACATACAATTAAATAAAAAATAAAAATATAAAAATATAATAAAAAGCTGCGCTCTAACAATCGCACAGAGCTGATTTAAGAGACTGTCACTTCTCCACTTGTTAACTAAGTTCATTGTGAGCCATTAAAAAAATTTTAAATAAAATGCACCACCAATTAATGCATATTCAAAAATTAAAGTATTAGTTCTTAAAAAAAAAAGAAAAAGCTTAAGCGGCATGAACTGGGAATCGAACCACGGGCCTGTCGGTTCAAGAGTTCATCGCTTTTCCACTAAGCTACTGACGCTGTTATCCAACAACTGCAAAAATTTGCATTGTAAGGCATTCTTATTATTTTCTGTACAAATAAAGAATTTGCGCTGCTGGCAGCGCTGCTTACAGCTATGGAAAACGTTAAGCTGAATAACTTCTGTGTTTATTATCCGATTGTTACCAAATTATCAGAGATTATCTGGCTAGTTATAGTTATCATATAAACCGAAAATGAACAATATGGCAAAATTGCGCTTGTAATCAATTTTTTTCGATTTACAGGGGCGGAAGGGGGCGTGGCCAAAATCCAAACAGACGGACAGACGGACATGGCTATATCGACTCGGCTGTTGATCCTGATCCAGAATATATATACATTATGGGGTCGGAGGTGTCTCCTTCTGCCTGTTACATACATTTTCGGTTTAAACAAAGTTATAATACCCTTCTACTCTATGAGTAGCGGGTATAAACATTTTTGCACACATTTAATTTTTGATGCGGGCGGGACTCGAACCCGTAAATGCATAATAGTACTGTTCGTTTTCAGTCCACAACTTAACCCATTTCACCACCGTACACGCACACACGATTCGGCACAATGCTGCAAGCAGCTACTGACGCTGTTATCCAACAACTGCAAAAATTTGCATTGAAAGGCATTCTTATTATTTCCTGTACAAATAAAGAATATCTTAGTATTTCCTGTAAAAATATAGAATTTGCGCTGCCGGCAGCGCTGCTTATAGCTATGGAAAACGTTAAGCTGAATAACTTCTGTGTTTATTATCCGTTTGTTACCAAATTTTCAGAGATTATCTGGCTAGCTATAGTGTGCTCGACTGTAATATACCCGCTACCCAGCTGCTTGTACATAATTTATTTGCGGAACAAAAAAACGGCTACAATCATATTTTGACCGTAAAAGGCTATGGACTTATAATATTTATGCAAAGTCAAAATATAAAATAAAAAAAAAAAACATTTTTGCACACATTTAATTTTTTTCACCACCGTACACGCACACACTATTCGGCACAATGCTGCAAGCAGCGCTCCTGGCAGCGCTGCTTACAGCTATGGAAAACTGAATAACTTCTGTGTTTACGATCATCTATCTAGCTATAGTTATCATGTAAACCGAATATGAACAATATGGCAAAATTGCGCCTGTAATCAATTTTTTCAATTTACGGGGGCGGAAGGGGGCGTGACCAAAATCCAAAATAAACTTGATCAGCGTGCATTTTTAAAATATATTGTTAACAAATTTGGAAGTCAGAGCTCTTATAATAGACAGACAGACGGACATGACTATATCGACTCGGCTGTTGATCCTGAGCCAGAAGATATATACTTTATGGGGTCGGAGATCTCTTCTTCTGCCTGCTACATACATTTTCGGTTTATACAAAGTTATAATGCCCTTCTAAGCTATGAGCAGCGGGTATTAAAATATTATTTTTATAATTTAAAGGAATTAGAAAACAGGTGAGAACGGCTACAGTCAAGTGTTGACTGTATAAGACCATGAATTTTTTAAGGTTATGAAAAAAATCAGATTTAGTAAACTGCAAAAATAATAAACAACACATATAATTTTTAGTTAGACGCCAAGCAGTCAAGCAGTCTAAGCAGTTGGAAAAAACACTTCTTGGAAAAAACACTGCTTGCTTGCTTGCAGTGGGTGCAGTGCAAATCTATATGAAACGTTGAATAACTCTTATGTTTATTATCCGATCGGAACCGAATTTTCAGCGGTCGTTAAGGCGGTGATGATTATCATTCACACCAAAACTGAATACTTTAGCTTTATTATTGCGCCTGCTATACGGTTTTTCGATTTGTGGGGGCGGAAGTAGGCGTGTCCCAAATTTTAATAAAAATTTTACAGCGTATGATTCACATAAGTGTTGTCACCAAATTTGGTGGCGCTAGGTTTTTTAGTTTCTAAGTTATAGGCGCTTGCAATTCAGCTTTTCGATTTGCGGGGGCGGAAGTAGGCGTGGCCTAAATTTTAATAAAATATGTACAGCGTATGATTCACATAAGTTTTGTCCCCAAAATTGGTGGTTCCAGCTTTTTAGTTTTTGAGATATAGGCGTTCATACAGACGGACAGACAGACATGGGTTAATCGACTCGGCTAGTGATCCTGAGGAAGAATATATATACTTTATGGGGTTGCAGATGCCTCCTTCTACCTGTTACGCACATTTCGACAAAAACAATAGACCTTGTATTTTTTTAAAATCTATGGTCTAAAAACTCTCACATTTCAACAGTCCAACAGTTTTCCACTCATCCACCGTTACGCAATATTCGGCAAAATTTATAAAAAGTGCCTAACGCTGCAGCGCACTGGGTTCGAACTTGGATCTGGATTCCCGCAGTTGCTAAGAAAATTAAGTCTTGAATATCTTTTGCCGATTGGAATGAAACTTTGGAAAAGGTCCGCGATATGATACTCCTCAATTGTGCAATAAACCCTTGCTGCAAATCTATATTTAGCGGGCGTGGCCAAAATAGACAGACAGACGGACATGGCTTTCTTTATTATTATTACAACAAGTCGTCGTCCGTACGAGACCTCTTTCTCTTGCGTTCTGCCTATTTCTAGTATGTGTGCCCAGCGCACGAGTTAACATGCCCCTCTCCCCGGCCACAGGGAAACAACACCGACCCGGCAAAAAATCCAGAGCCGAGGAGTTTCAACGAAGATCGCCAGCACGAACTCGGGCCGATCGCCAACACGATCGGTGAGTGAACACACTCGGCCGAAGAGACATTTTGCCTAAGCATACAACTTTTTGTAATAAAGAGATTCATTCTCGTTTCATACCCCGAACTACACAGTTGTTTTTTTGAAAGCTTTTCCTCCCCCGGCCACAGGATTGTAACTGGCGCTGCCGGACTACGGACAAGGGATTAACAATGCCCACTACGCTTATCGTTCTAATTCTAAAGAGGTGATGAACATGTGACGGCAGTGGTTGTGGGGATTTTAGTAGTGAGTGCTGAAATAATAAATTAAATTAAAAAGTTATTGAAACATAACGACATCCAAGTGCAAATAAAACAAAAGAAACAAACGAAACCAAGTTCAAATTGCTTCACAGGCGACCGTATATGTGTACATCAACCTCTGATAAGGCACCGGGATCGCTTGTGCGGGACAATTTACAACAATTATACCAACAAGTTGCTGCGTGTGATGACCGTATAAGTGTACATCAATCGCTGATAAGGCACCGGGATCATCCATACACCCCAACTCATAAAATGATACCAATTAAAAAAAAAAAGAAAAAAAAAGAAAAATTTGACATATCAAACTGCTGTGCGTGGTGACCGTTTGTATGTGGTTGGTATGCTTTTTTGGTTATTTCACCAGAATAGTAATTTCATCACTATGGTAATATTGCATCAACCCATATTTGCATTTGTATGTGGTTGGTATGCTTTTTGGTTATTTCACCAGAATAGTAATTTCATTACTATAGTAATATTGCATCAGCCCATCTTTGCATTGCGAATGGTTTTTGTAGTTCTGTAGTTCTGAGAACAACTGTTTTGCGCGGCGGTAGGCTGGCGCCGCTGTCGCTGACTGCGAGTTGTTATATAAAAAAGAAGTGGTAAAGAGCTAGATCAGTCGAATATTAGACTTCATTGTGACCAGAACTCGCTGCACAAGAAGTGGTAAAGAACTAAATAAGCCGAATATTAGACTTCATTGTGACCAGAACTCGCTGCGCAAGAAGTGAATATATACATCAGTCGCCGCCAAGGCAACGGGATCCTCCGCACAGTGATTTAAAATAAATAAATCTAAAGTCGAAAACAAACAAAAAACTACAAAGGTGGAAGAAAGCACAGCTGCACTTCACGAATGACATACAATTAACACTAAACACCGGGAAACAAGGAAAAGAGGAAACAGCGTAACGGACACATACATACAGGTTTTATTTTTGTTCGGAAAGAATACACACATATTAAAATACACATTTAAGCATAGATACATATACATAGTATTACAAAATATATTACAATATATTACTACATTAATGTACAAACGAAAACAAAACAAACACCAAAAATTTTCCCTATAAAAAGGCACAAACATTTTTCTTTAACGAACTTAGGGAAGCCAAAAATAACACTAATTCATTATAAAATAGGATAAACTATAATATAGACACTGTCTGATAATGTAAACAAAGTAGTAGTTATTAGCCAGTAAACTAAACATTATCCCTAAACTGTTATTTCATAAGGAACAAATAATAATATAAGATATTTAATAAGTAAACAAAGTGTAACTTTAGCATAAGATATAACGCTTATAAAAACAATACTCATGTTTAACATTAAGATACACATTTAAAAATAAAAACTGTCAAATTCAAAATGTCGTCGGAGTTCGTGGCATACACCAACAACACGTCACCTAATCACCTTTCTCCGATCCGGCCATTCCCCTTATGGCCTTCTCTTCGGACTGGGGGGGAGGAGTTAACATGCCCCTCTCCCCGGCCACAGGGAAACAACACCGACCCGGCAACAAATCCAGAGCCGAGGAGTTTCAACGAAGATCGCCCGCACGAACTCGGGCCCATCGCCAACACGATCGGTGAGTGAACACACTCGTCCGAAGAGACATTTTGCCTAAGCATACAACTTTTTGTAATAAAGAGATTCATTCTCGTTTCATACCCCGAACTACAAAGTTGTTATACCCGCTACTCATAGAGTAGAAGGGTATTATAACTTTGTTCAAACCGAAAATCTATGTAACAGGCAGAAGGAGACACCTCCGACCCCATAAAGTATATATATTCTGGCTCAGAATCAACAGCCGAGTCGATATAGCCATGTCCGTCTGTCTGTCCGTGTGAAAATCTAGATCTCAGCTATTATAAGAGCTAGGACAACCAAATTTGGTGACAATATGTGTTATTATTGCACACTGATCAAGTTTATTTTGGATTTTGGCCACGCCCCCTTCCGCCCCCGCAAATCGAAAAAACATTGATAACAAGTGCAATTTTGATGCCATATTGTTCATTTTCGGTTTATATAATAACTATAGCTAGCCAGATGATCTCTAAAATTTGGTAACAATCGGATAATAAACATAGAAGCTATTTAGTTTAAAGTTTTCCCTAGCTGTAAACCGCGCTTCCGGCAGCGCAAATTCTTTATTTGTACAGGAAATAATAAGAATGCCATACAATGCAAATTTTTGCAGTTGTTGGATAACAGCGTCAGTAGCCTAGTGAAAAAGCGATGAACTCCTGAACCGACAGGCCCGTGATTCGATTCCCAGTTCATGTCGCTTAAGCTTTTTCTTTTTTTTTTTAAGAACTTATACTTTAATTTTTGAATATGCGTTAATTGGTGGTGCATTTTATTTAAAATTTTCTTAATGGCTCAAAATGAACTTGGTTAACAAGTGGAGAAGTGACAGTTTCTTAAATCAGCTCTGTGCGATTGTTAGAGCGCAGCTTTTTCTTATATTTTTTTGTTTTTATTTTTTATTTAATTGTATGATTATGATTATTATTTATGAATAAATAGCAACAACAACACGCATCATGCATTCAGACTTTCTTTTTGTCGTGCAAGAATTTCCGAATGGTCTCATAATGTAACTTTGTCAAAATTTGCGTAATGGCTGAATGACCGAATGGAGAAGTGGTGGACCTCTTAGGTAATGGGTCCAAGGTTCGATTCCGCATGCATACGTGTCATGGTGGGGGAGATCTAACTTTTCTAATTTTTTTCAAATAAAAGTTTTTGCCTCCCTTTTTGAGCTACCTTCATGAAACTTTGTATACGTGTTTCTTATTGCTGCCCGCTGTAAATAAGTCGGAGCCATAGAACCTATCGGTAGTTTTTAAACCCGCTACTCATAGAGTAGAAGGGTATTATAACTTTGTTCAAACCGAAAATGTATGTAACAGGCAGAAGGAGACACCTCCGACCCCATGAAGTATATATATTCTAGCTCAGGCTCAACAGCCGAGTCGATATAGTTATATCCGTCTGTCCGTCTGTCTGTCCGTGTGAAAATCTAGATCTCAGCTATTATAAGAGCTAGGACTAGTAAATTTGGTGACAATATGTGTTATTATTGCACGCTGATCAAGTTTATTTTGGATTTTGGCCACGCCCCCTTCCGCCCCGTGAATCAAAAAAAACATTGATAACAAGCGCAATTTGCCATATTGTTCATTTTCGGTTTGTATGATAATTCTAGCTAGCTAGATGATCTCTGAAAATTTGGTAACATTCGGATAATAAACACAGAAGTTATTATGCGGGCAGCATTGTGCCGAATAGTGTGTGCGTGTACGGTGGTGAAATGGGTTAAGTTGTGGACTGCAAAACGAACAGTAGTATTATGCATTTACGGGTTCGAGTCTTGCCCGCATCAAAAATTAAATGTGTGCAAAAATGTTTTTATACCCGCTACTCATAGAGTAGAAGGGTATTATAACTTTGCTCAAACCGAAAATGTATGTAACAGGCAGAAGGAGACACCTCCGACCCCATAAAGTATATATATTCTGGCTCAGGATCAACAGCCGAGTCGATATAGCCATGTCCGTCTGTCCGTCTGTCTGTCCGTGTGAAAATCTAGATCTCAGCTATTATCAGAGCTAGGACTACCAAATTTGGTGACAATATGTGTTATTACTGCACGCTGATCAAGTTTATTTTGGATTTTGGCTACGCCCCCTTCCGCCCCTGTAAATCGAAAAAACAATTTTGATGCCATATTGTTCATTTTTGGTTTACATGATATCTATAGATCAGATGATCTGTGAAAATTTGGTAACAATCGGATAATAAACACAGAAGTTATTCAGCTTAACGTTTTCCACAGCTGTAAGAAGCGCTGCCGGCAGCGCTGCTTGCAGCATTGTGCCGAATCGTGTGTGCGTGTACGGTGGTGAAATGGGTTAAGTTGTGGACTGCAAAACGAACAGTACTATTATGCAGTTACGGGTTCGAGTCCCGCCCGCATCAAAAATTAAATGTGTGCAAAAATGTTTTTTTTTTTTATTTTATATTTTGACTTTGCATAAATATTATAAGTCCATAGCCTTTTACGGTCAAAATATGATTGTTGCCGTTTTTTCGTTCCGCAAATAAATGATGTACGAGCAGCTGGGTAGCCGGTATATTACAGTCGAGCACACTCGACTTTAGCTTTCTTACTTGTTTTAACAAAATTTATTAAAAGTTACAGTGCTCCAGAACACTTTCCATTCAAGTATATAAAGAATTATTAAAAGGGCACATATTGTTTTTTACCTGCACGTATTCGATTTATAGTCTTCAACAGGTAGTAATAATTCTACTGTTTACTGTTTACTGTTTAAGTGATAACTCTTGGATTTTTGGGGTACCTGGATAAAAGTTATACGTTTCCAATACTTTTTACTCCTTTTGCCGGCAGCGCTGCTTGAAGCATTGTGCCGAATAGTGTGTGCGTGTACGGTGGTGAAATGGGTTAAGTTGTGGACTGCAAAACGAACAGAAGTATTATGCATTTACGGGTCGAGTCCCGCCCGCATCAAAAATTAAATGTGTGCAAAAATTTTTATACCCGCTACTCATAGAGTAGAAGGGTATTATAACTTTGTTCAAACCGAAAATGTATGTAACAGGCAGAAGGAGACACCTCCGACCCCATAAAGTATATATATTCTGGCTCAGGATCAACAGTCGATATAGCCATGTCCGTCTGTACGTCTAGATCTCAGCTATTACAAAAGGTAGAGACACCTAATTTCCTGTATACCATAGGTAGATCGAGTTTATTTTCAATTTTCGATGTCGCGCCCACCGCCCACGCAAAACGATAATTACGATTATTAGGATAAGTATTGAAGTTATGACTTTCTGCTTTGGTATAAACATAGATAATTACAATATAAATCTATTTTTAAAATTAAAATCCGATCGAATAATAAACACAGAAGATATTCATCTAAACGTTTTCCATAGTTACACTCTTTGCGCCTTTGCAGCATATCGTGACGTCATCGTCAAATTTCCACATTTTTCCTAAATTTGCGTATTATTTAAAATTCATTAAGAATATTTAAAGCTTTTAAAAATGTTTTAAAAATATTAACTGTCAATTTTCTTAATTTCAAAATATTTAAAAATTTCTATAATTTATTAAAAATTTTTTTTATACTTCCCACTTTTCCAAAGTTCCATAATTTTTAAAATTGCTTATCAATGAAAAAGGGATTAACTCTTTGTTTCCCTTTTGATTTTTTTTGCCTTTCTTATCATTTCTAATATTCTAATATTCTATTCTAATATTCAGTTACCACTGTATTTAGTTAGTGGTTTCGGAACCTTTAGCAGTAAGAGATGTTGTGCCAGCGCTGACACTTTTGATTGAATTCCCAGCAGCATGCGTTGCGAGACTCCCCATACAGCGCCAACTGCCTGCGCCAACTACCTGTGCCTGCATCTGCGTGTACGTCGGCGTCGATTGTAATCAACACGCTGGGATCAATCAGCAAACTTTAAAACTGAACGCCACACAGCAGTCAGCTCGAATGAATCCATCAAACGTATCAATCATGATGACAGGTCACAGTGCGAGCACAGTATAACTGGAAAAGACCAGGCCAGACCAGACACAGGCAGGACCAGGCAACAGGCAGCAGTTCCAGTTTTAGCTTTTCCTAACATGTCTGTGAAACGTCTCAGTTGTTGTTTTTGTTGTAGTTGGCGTTGCCTCACTTGTGAAGTCTCCACGCGCGTTGCGCCCATGAAATTCGAATAATCTTAGTTGTTGTTGCTTTTTTTTCATCAATCTCCCCACTCTGGACTCGAGTTGCAACTGTCGCATATAGCAGCTGGACACGGTGCTTGTGTGAGACGCTGCAGGCAGGCAGGCAGCATCAGCCCAACTGAATTGAAATTCTAAAGTGATTCTGATTACTTGAGGTATTGATATTTTGACTTGTACGTTGATTAGATAGTTGAAGGCTTGTTAGATGCATGTCAGCAGCAGCAGCGGCCTCAGACCGGTCTCACTGGCTGCATGTCTTGGTCTTGGTCTCTACGTCTCCATTTTCGTCTGCATCTGCGTGATGCGCCTGGCTTGATGTTGATTATAATTTAAATATAAGCAATCTGTAACAAGTAAATGGCTTGCATGGTGCTCTCACTCCATGGCACTCCTGGTCATGGCGCATAATTTAGCAGGCAGGTGTAAAAAAGCTTCATTAGCTTAGACGTCTCAGTCCGAGCCCGCTGCATGACTAATAATAGTCATGGGCCGGTCACATTCTGCTCTCTTGCCACATTTGCCACCGGCACAAACCATACTTATTCTCAATCTGCTTGGCTTGGGCAGCCACGATGTCTGCTAACGAAAGTTGCAGACATTTGAGTGACTGAAGCAAGGCAAAATGCTGTAGAAATTTCCCCTTGCGATTTGCGGCTAATCCCATGGAAAATAATATAGACAGAGAGGTATTCTCTCTTAAGACTTGCTGGTTTTATATGTAGAATTTGTAGCAAGGAGGTACCAAGCGATACAATTCTATTAAAACGATTCAAGTAGGCTGAGTTGCTTCTGTCTTAATTTCTGACTACGTAAGCTTTCAATGTGTTCGGATTTTCAGTCCGCTCTCAGCTCTCAATTGAGATTGGACTGGGATTTTTTTTCTCTGGGTGAGACTGGAATCTCTTTTTTTTTCTCAGGGTGGGACTGGAATCTCTTTTTTTTTATAACTCTTCTTTTTTTTCGTAGTGCATTTGCATTAAAGTATGCCTTTTTTTAACAAGTAGAGCAATTCCCTTCATTTTTGGATAAGTACACAAAAATGTTTCATATCGTTTTTTTATACCCGCTACTCATAGTGTAGAAGGGTATTATAAATTTGTTCAAACCGAAAATGTATGTAACAGGCAGAAGGAGACACCTCCGACCCCATAAAGTATATATATTCTGGCTCAGGATCAACAGCCGAGTCGATATAGCCATGTCCGCCTGTCCGTCTGTCTGTCCGTGTGAAAACCTAGATCTCAGCTATTATAAGAGCTAGGACAACCAAATTTGGTGACAATATGTGTTATCATTGCACGCTGATCAAGTTTATTTTGGATTTTGGCCACGCCCCCTTCCGCCACCGTAAATTGAAAAAACATTGATTACAAGCGCAATTTTGATGCCATATTGTTCGCTGCTGCCGGCAGCGCTGGTTGCAGCATTGTGCCGAATCGTGTGTGCGTGTACGGTGGTGAAATGGGTTAAGTTGTGGACTGCAAAACGAACAGGACTATTATGCATTTACGGGTTCGAGTCCCGCCCGCATCAAAAATTAAATGTGTGCAAAAAAATTTTTTTTTTAATTTTTTATTTTGACTTTGCATAAATATTATAAGTCCATAGCCTTTTACGGTCAAAATATGATTGTAGCCGTTTTTTTGTTCCGCAAATAAATTATGTACAAGCAGCTGGGTAGCGGGTATATTACAGTCGAGCACACTCGACTGTAGCTTTCTTACTTGTTTTTATACCCGGTACTTCTGCAGCAATGGCTTAAGCTTGCGCATGCTCTTGACGCTCAACTTGTGTGTCTCAAAGAGTGAGATTGTCGCCTGCGAATAATCGTTGCCATAGAGTTTGCCCATGGCCAGTGCCACATCGCGCTGGGTGAAGCCGAGCTCGATGCGACGCTGCTTGAAGGTCTTCGCCAACTGATCGAGCTCCATAACTATTCAACAAATTGTTTAATTTCTTTTTTACACTAACTGAATTTTTTGAATTTTTGGTCTTGGTTTACTATATTGTTTGTTTCCTTGTTTGCTTTGTTTTCCATCTATAGTAATGTTTGCTTTGTTTTCAATCTATAGTAATAATATATTTAATTTAATATCTTTTCTATAACGACTTTTAAATATATTTGGTAAAACTTTTAACTAAATTTTAAATATATATATACAGTGGTGGCCGTGTGAAAATCTAGATCTCAGCTATTATAAGAGCTAGAACTACCAAATTCGGTGACAATATGTGTAATTATTGCACGCTGATCAAGTTTATTTTGGATTTTGGTAACGCCCTCTTCCACCCCCGTAAATCGAAAAAAATGATTACCTCTGAACCCCTAGATCTCAGCTATTATAAGAGCTAGGACTACCAAATTCAGTGACAATATGTGTAATTATTGCACGCTGATCAAGTTTATTTTGGATTTTGGCCACGCCTTCTTCCCCCCTGTAAATCGAAAATAATTAATTACAAGCGCAATTTTGATGCCATAATGTTCACATTTTTTTTACATGATAACTATAGCTAGCCAGATAATCTCTGAAAATTTGGTAACAATCAATCAACACAGAAGTTATGCAGTTTAACGTTTTCCATAGCTGCTTGCAGCAGTGTGCCGAATAGTGTGTGCGTGTACGGTGGTGAAATGGGCTAAGTTGTGGACTGCAAAACGAACAGTACTACTATGCATTTACGGGTCGAGTCCCGCCCGCATCAAAAATTAATTGTGTGCAAAAATTTTTTTTTTTATTTTAGATTTTGAGATTTTTTTTTTACGGTCAAAATATGATTGTAGCCGCTTTTTTGTTCCGCAAATAAATGATGTACAAGCAGCTGGGTAGCGGGTATATTACAGTCGAGCACACTCGACTGTAGCTTTCCTACTTGTTTATTTTAGATTTTGACTTTGCATAAATATTGTAAGTTTATAGCCTTTTACGGTCAAAATATGATTGTAGCCGTTTTTTTTGTTCCGCAAATAAATGATGTACGAGCAGCTGGGTAGCGGGTATATTACAGTCGAGCACACTCGACTGTAGCTTTCTTACTTGTTTATTTTAGATTTTGACTTTGCATAAATATTGTAAGTCCATAGCCCTTTACGGTCAAAATATGATTGTAGCCGTTTTTTTTTGTTCTGTAAATAAATGATGGACGAGCAGCTGGGTAGCGGGTATATTACAGTCGAGCACACTCGAATGTAGCTTTCTTTCTTGTTTATTTTAGATTTTGACTTAGCACCCTTAGCCTTTTACGGTCAAAATATGATTGTAGTCGTTTTTTTTGTTCCGCAAATATATTGTAAGTCCATAGCCTTTTACGGTTAAAATATGATTGTAGCCGTTTTTTTTATTCCTTAAATAAATGATGTACGAGTAGCTGGGTAGCAGGTATATTACAGTCGAGCACACTCGACTGTAGCTTTCTTACTTGTTTTTATATCATTTTTATTTTTTTATTCAAAAACAAAAAATCTCCATTTTTTTGGTTCAACTCAATAGGTTTGACCACCAAAACTATTTAATTTATTAGTAACAAAGCTAAATTTCAACGCACTGGGTATTTTAACTAACAAAGTGCACTGTTTTACCATTATTTAGTATTTTGTATGGCTACCCTTGCTTGTAATTATTTTTTAAATATATGGTTTGGTAAGGTATCATAATATTTTTATACCATTCGACTATTAAAAATGGTCAAAAATGGTATACCAAGTTTGTGCAAATGTATGTAACAGACAGAAGGAGGCGTGGCAGACCTTACAAAGTATATATATTCTGACTCAGGATCACTAGCTGAGTCGATTGAGCCATCTCCGTCTGTCTGTCCATCCGTCCGTTTGAACGTCTAAGTCTCAGCTGTTTTAAAAGCTTGAGACACCATATTTCACATGAAGGTTCCTGTATACCATAGGTAGATCGAGTTTATTTTCAATTTTTGATGCCACGACCACCGCCCACGTGAATAGATAATTTTCGATTATTAGGAGAAGTATTGATGTTACAGCTAACAGTCTGCTTTGGTATGAACATAAATAATTTCAATATAAATCTATTCCCCAAATTACAATCCTTTTGGACGATAAACACAAAAGTTATCCATTTTCCGTTTTCCGTACTTCCACTGGTTGCGCCTGTGCTGCGCGTCGTGACGTCATTGGACGATGCTTCGTTTCAGCCGTAACGTGTGTAAAACTATGCCCTTTTCACATGTAAATGGCACTTATTAAAAATTTATCTAATTTAAACAATAGGTGGAGAATTAACTTGTGCAGAGTTTTTTGATGGAATTAAATGTGTGATAATTTGTTTCGAAACTGGGCAAATGGTATGGGCAAATTACTGTCGGGAATGGGCTAATTTCTGTCGGGCGCGCTCGGCTGTAGCTTTCTTTACTTGTTTAATTTCAATTAGTGAAATTGTTGACCAGGCTTTTTTAATTGTTTCAACTTTGTACACTGTCCTGGACAAAAGTCCCCAAATGTTTTCAATAATGTTAATGTCAGGGGAGTAAGAACGTGCCACTGGGATCCGTTGATATCGAACCGAAAAAAACAAAGCCTCCCTAATTTACAGCCGCGAGAAGAGCACAAGCGGTCTGGTAAATACTTTGATTGGCCTAATTGGAAAAGCTTTCATATAATTCCCCTCGTAAGAGGTACTATCAATGAAATAAAACTCCAAACGAAAACGGAGGACAGCTACAGAAAAGTCAAAAAACAATCTCACCGCACAATAAACATGCTTCTATACCTACCAGCTAAAAAGCAGCAAGGGCCTACAAGTAGTACTGAAGGGCATTGAGTCTGATGTTACGCCCGAAGAGATAACTGAGGCGCTAAAGGAAAAGGGATTTTGCGCCAAAAGCGTGTTTAACATCAAAAACAGAAACAGGCAGACACAACACTCTTTAAGATTGAGCTTGAACCAGAAAACAAGAACGTTAAAAACAACGAGATTCACCCAACTTATAAAGTCCAGCACCTTCTGCACCGTAGGATCACAGTAGAAGAGCCGCATAAACGTAACGCTCCCATACAATGTACAAACTGCCAAGAATACGGCCACACGAGGTCGTATTGCACACTTCGGCCAGTGTGCGTAGTCTGTGGAGATCTCCACGACTCCACACAATGCTAATCTAATAAAGAAAATGCAAGCGAGAAAAAGTCCAATAACTGTGGGGGTAATCACACAGCAAACTACAGAGGCTGCCCAATCTACAAAGTTGAAAAGCCGTCTTTACAAAAGAATGAACACGGTGCGGGCAAGGAACAGGTACGCTGACACCATCAGTAACAAAATCAGAAGCATTCTTCTCAAAAGCAACAAGCGCCGTTCCTTGGCTTATAGCCACCACAAACAAGATAACATTTGCAAACGTTTTAAAATCAGGTATGACGCCTCCAACCCAAAATTCCCAAACCCCACATGAAGTGCACACAGAATTAGACAAACAACAAAACTATAGCCCAACTGAACAGCAAGAAACTAAAACTGAAGCTATGATGCAAGCCTTACAACAAAGCATGATGGAGCTTATGACATTTATGCGAGCCACCATTCAAGACATGATGCGTAACCAAAACCATTTGATACAAATGCTTGTAGCCCAACAATCAAATAAATAATATCAACCTTACGCATAGCTACGTGGAACGCCAATGCCGTTTCACAGCGCAAACTTGAGCTAGCTCAATTCCTACATGAGAAGCATATCGACGTAATGCTTCTTTCTGAAACTCAACTCACAAGGAAATACAATTTTCAAATGAGAGACTACCACTTCTATGGTACAAATCATCCTGACGGTAAAGCACATGGTGGGACCGCCATACTCATAAGGAACCGTATGAAGCACCACTTTTACAAAGAGTTTGCTGAAAATCATCTTCAGGCCACATCTATCAACATACAGCTGGAGGACAACACTCACCTCACACTAGCGGCCGTATACTGCCCCCCTCGATTCACAGTATTGGAAGATCAATTCCTGGATTTCTTACAAGCACTAGGGCCTCACTTCATTGCAGCAGGCGACTACAATACTAAACATACTCACTGGGGATGGCGACTTGTGAATCAAAGGGGAAACAGTTTCCACAAGACTAATTAGCCACTAATAAACTTGACCATGTTTCTCCTGGGAGTCCTACATATTGGCCATCCGACCTCAATAAGCTGCCTGACCTGATCGACTTCGCAGTTAAAAAAATATTTCCCGCAGTTTGGTTAAAGCTGAATGTCTGCCAGATCTGTCATCTGATCACTCGCCTGTACTAATCCACCTCCGCCGGTACGCAGAAAACGTGAAACCACCATACAGATTGACTTCACACAAAACAAACTGGCTCAGGTACAAAAATATATAAGTTTACACATTGAGCTAAGCCCGAAACTCAACACTAAATCTGATAAACTGATAGCTTCCATTCTTACTGCAGCAGCTCTTACTGCAAAACCCAAAATCACAAACTTTACAATTAATCCGAATCAGACCAATGTACAAATCGACCAACTCGTCCACGTAAAATGTCGCTTACGTAGAGAATGGCAATCTTCCAGACCGCCAACTGCAAAACAAAAGCTAATAATAGCCACACGAAAACTGGCCAACGCTCTGAAACAAGAGGAGGAAGACGATCAGCGCCGATATATAGATCAAATTACACCAACAAGCACAAAACATAAGTTGCTGTGGAGAGCCCACTCAACTCATCGCCCACCGACTGAAACCGTTTAGCCGATAAGGAATTCCTCAGGCGGCTGGGCAAGTAGTGATGCAGACAGAGCCCCCACATTTGCCGCTCACTTACAAAATGTATTCACCCCAAACCAGGCTACTAGCACAATCGCGCTACCAATCTCACCCATAAACTGCCACCAACAACAAACCCCAATTGTGTTTCGTCCAAAAGAAATAACTAAAATAATCAAAGACAATCTCAGCCCGAAAAAATCCCCCGGCTGCGACCTCATAACTCCAGAAATGATCATCGAGCTGCCTCATTCAGCAGTTCGCTACATAACCCAGCTCTTTAATGCCATCATCAAACTTGGTTACTTTCAACAACGATGGAAGAGATCGATTATCATAATGATTCCAGAGCCTGGTAAGGACCACACAGTCCCTTCATCTTACAGACCATTAAGTCTACTCTCATGTAGAGAACCCACAACATAATCCCAGCCCACCAATTTGGATTTCGCGAAAGCCACAGAACCATCGAACAGGTGAATCGTATAACAACGAAAATAAGAACTGCATTTGAAAATCGAGAATACTGTACAGCAGTATTCTTAGACGTATTCCAAGCATTCGACAGAGTCTGGCTTGACGGCCTAATGTTAGAGTTAAAGCAGCCTTACCCGAAAGCACACACAAACTTTTAAAGTCTTACCTCTATGGCAGAAAGTTTGCAGTGATCATAAAATTGAGGCTGGAGTCCCCAAGGCAGCGTACTTGGACCTACCTTGTACCTCATCTATACAACCGACATTCCTACAAATAGTCGACTTACGGTATCCACGTTTGCCGACAATACAGCTATCCTTAGCAGTTCAAGGTCACCAATCCAAGCTACAGCACAGCTGGCATTGCACCTCATCGACATTGAGAAGTGGCTCTCGGCCTGGCGAATAAAAGTAAACGCGCAAAAATGCCAGCGCGTAACATTTACGCTAAACAGACAAGATTGCCCACCACTCTTGTTGAACAACATACCATTCCCGAAAGCAGATGAGGTAACTTACCTAGGAGTTCACCTTGACAGAAGACTCACCTGGCGCAGGCACATTGAAGCCAAAAAAACTCAGCTAAAACTCTGGTTCTCCGCTCAGCTTATATCTCAAGGTCTTACTCTACAATACTGTACTGAAACCTATCTGAACCTATGGTTCACAGTTATTGGGCAATGCCAGCAACAGCAATATTGATAAAATTCAGCGAGCACATTCAAAGATTCTGAGAACCATCACTGGGGTACCGTGGTACGTTCGAAATGAAAACATCCAAAGAGACCTAAATATCCCACCTGTTACCAACGCAATTAAGGAACTTAAGGAAAAATGCCATAGCAAGCTTTACTCGCACCCCAACCACCTAGCGAGAGGTATAACCCAGATCAGCAATCGTTCCCGTCTCCGACGAAAAGACCTACCAACCCAGCGAAGTAACTTTTAGGGCCGTCTGATCATAGAACAGTTGGAAGAATAATACAACTGTTCAGAAAAAATTTA